>JADDOH010013983.1:0-10577 GCA_016648135.1 Agrypnia vestita
AGGATTTATACAACGGTCGTTTGATATATTTAAGTATTAAAAAAAAAAACTGTTATTTTATACGAACGAACGAAGGATGTACAGAGATACGGTTCTCGACGGTTAGTTAGTTTTAGTTATCTTTTTTTTAGTTTTCTTTATTTAGTTTTGTTATGGTCATGCTAAACGAATATTTTTTTGATATTATATAAATTTTTTTATTACTTTGTACTGTATGTTTCCCAAAATAATATAAAATAAAATAAAATAATGACTCTAGCGAACATCCATGCGCTTCGTATAAGATATACGTTTTATTTCAATACCTAAATAATTGAAAATATATTTGGAATTCAATTTATGTAAAATTCAATTTAAAAAAAAGAATCCAATTCAATGTAAAAGAAATACATATTTTATCATTTAATCCCAAATATATTTTTCATTTGCTCTGGTTTGTGGAGTAAATATCTCAAATTTAACCAACAATTATGTGGGTTGTGTAATATTCCTGTAATACCCTTAATTTATATCTGCATATTTTTGATAATACTCTACTTCACAAAAAAATATGTATATTTAAATGCTAATAAAATAATTTCCTTTAATTGATTAATAAAAATTTGTTTAATATCACATTTTACTGTGTAAATAGCTTATAAAATGAAATTATAGCTGTCTCACTAAAATAGAATTCAATAGAAAACTGTGTATATAACTATAATTACCACCGGGAATCGAACCCGGTGGCACCAGCGGCGTGCAGTCAATACGTAGAAATAGGCAAAATCTTAGCGATAAATCAAAATAAAATATGTCTTGTAATATTTCTACCATTATAATTATCATAACAGGACCGGTTTTATCAACTTGAATTAAAGTTGGCGACGATAGTTTAAACTGTCAACCTCGTTTTAGCCGGTGCGCGTGCGTATTGCGCGCGATTTTTGATAGGTGTTTATCATCAAAATCGTATTTGCTCAATTTTTCAAAATTGTAGTATCGGTTACGACTTTCCTTATCCACAATCTAAGAAATGGCACTCTAGATATATCATTTACTAAAATTTTGATCGGTTTTGTGGCATATAAATGTAAAGGTAACAAAGCTGATGTATAATGAAATGCAGAAAACAAATTGAAATTCATTTCTTCCGACAAAAAGTATTGTTTACGGTCTAAGTAAAATGCTTTATTATTGTCACGTGTCGTGGCTGCAGGAGGAATTAATGAAACGCTGGAATGTGGTAACGGATTTATTGATTATCGATTAATTAATTATTCTAACGTACAAGGTCACTTATCACCATTGAATGTATCGCAAATTTATCACTCGTAAAAAAGACACTTATTATCGCTTTAACACTTTTTCACTGTTCACTAGAATATTCCATCAGTTTACGCGCTTATTCTTTCGCTTCGGTTTATCTCGCTACGTAAGAACTTTCTAGAATCGCTGTCGAATCTCCACTCGCTTGGCAACACTGGCTTCTGCCGCTACCGCTCGCTTGGCCGGACTGACCGCCGCCCGCGGCTACCTTCGCTTCTGTTATCGCCTGTTCTGTTATCGAAAATAAACTCTCCGTTACTCCTGTGTGTCGTATTTATACTGTCCAACGCTGTTATTGAAATATTGAGAAGTTTTCCGCGTTATCGAGAAGTTCCTCGCGTTTTTCAGACTTTTGGAGATGTCTCTCCAGATCTTTCCGTAGTATTGTGACAACTTCAAAAAACTGTCACTTTGACAGAAGTGCGTCATTCTTTTTTAGCTTCGTTACATTATTTATTACCTGTTAATGTTAAAACATTTAGAACTTCACCCCCTCACTAGGAAAATCATGTGTCGATTTAGGCGGGCACGATAAACAACATTGTCCAACACCCATTCTAAATTTCTACTCTATAGAATACTATAGAATCAGGTCATCGTTAGAATAATCTGTAGCATCCTATGTAAAATTATGTATTTGACATTGACTAAAATTTTGGTGATAGACGTCAAAAATCACATGTGGTTTGCACACGCATCTTTTTAAACGAGATTGATAGTTTAAACCGTCATCGCCAACTGTAATACAATGTGATACAACAGATAAATATTTAACATAGCTCTTTTATCAAAGTATTTGTTTACGTACTACTTCACATTTTGATTTACTAACTGATGAATTAATTTAATTTGCTTAAATGAATAACCTTAAAACCATACTTGTAAAATTCCACAAGGACAAGGTAAATTTTAAGCGGACACTGCAAACACGGGTTACAAGGCTAGCAAATGGAATTAATTTCGAGGTACTTAAAATGAAAACGTCTTTTGGACAAAGACAATTTAATTTAATTTAGGCTAAATCTGCTGTATATAATTTCAAGTATACTCTTATATAGTAATTATTTTGTATATACCTAAATTTTTTATTTTTTTATATCTTATCTTTTGTATTTATTTTTGTGTACTTAAATTTTTGTCTTAATTTTATATGTATATTTTTCTTTTCTTTCTCTCTTTCTTTTCTTTTAGATTAATGTATTCTTATGATTGTATATATTACTAAATTCTTTCTGCTATCTTTTTTACATTTATATTTCTTTACTATTGTTATTTGTTACTATTACATAACTAGCAAATGAGAATAACTACCACAAAATAGGCACACAGAACTACCTAGTGTGGCAGTTATAAGAAACTTATATTAAAACTTATGTAAAATAAACAACAAAATAAATAAACAATATAAATTATTAATGTAATACTTTTAAAAAAATCAACATTCCCCACACTAATACCCACACTAATACCTCAAAATGTCCCAAAGGTGGAATCTATATACAAAAGAGTATCAATTATGCAACTTGTCAAAGAAAACAATCAGGCAAATTTCGAAAAAACACAACACCAAGATTAAGAGACAATTTTAAAATCCCAAAATGCGATACAAAAAAATATCAACAAGGTTTCATACACTCAGGCATGAAATTTTTTAACAACCTTCCAATCGAAATGAAAAAGATACAGGATACAGACAATTGAAGAGAAAATTGAATGAACATCTCTATGAACTGAACTACACATCATTACCTTCAAAGTCAAATACGTTCACTCTACATACCTAGGATCCCCGATAACAAGCAACAATAATACTACAGAGGAGATCCAGAGGCGCATAGTGAGCGCAAATCGCTGTTTTATCCGTCTACAAAAGCAGATAAAATCCAGACTGCTGTCCAGAAACACCAAGATATTAGTGTACAAAACGCTTATTAGGCCACGTACGCAGCTGAGACGTGGGTACTAACTAAGAGGAATGAGCGAGCACTGGACGTTTTTGAAAGGAAAATTTTGAGGCGTATTTTCGGACCGGTTCTAGAAAATGGACTTTGGTGCAGACGTTACAACAATGAGTTCTATACTCTATTTAAGGAGCCAAACGTCACAAAATTTATAAAACTGGGAAGACTTCGGTGGCTGGGTCATGTGGAGAGAATGTCCGAGCATCAAGCACCAAAATCCCTGCTGAACTCAAGGCCAATAAGGCGAAGGCTAAAATTAAGATGGAGTGACAACGTCCTCAAAGATATCTCTGCCTTAGAGCTTCGAAACTGGAGAGAGCTGGCACTAGACCGAGATGAGTGGAGGAAAACTATTGAGGAGGCCAAGACCCATCAAGGGTTGTAGTGCCAAGAATGATGATGATAATTATAAATAATTAAATAAATTAACAAGCAGTACAATTTCCAACTTACATCAACGTTGATCCCGGAGAATGGAAATATTTTGGCGTTTGGCTTTTCCGCCGGCGAGTACCTGTAGAACTCGTGCCTACCCCGGTACCACTTGACGCAGTACAGCGGCGCCCCTTGCAGGTCGTACAGGCAGTGCAGCGCCACGCGCCCTCCGCGCTCCACGGCCGGCGGGGAGATGCGCAGCTCCGACACGCGCAGGCTCCACGTCTCTGCACACACGAAAATAGGCACATTACGATGATTGATGAACAATATTCAGTTTCGCAAGATACCTTAACCGTTATGTTACTACCCGGAATTTCTCATACTAGTTGCTACCCAAGGTACCCGGGTACCCAATCTGGATGGACGTTTCCCAATACATAATTTTTTTTATATATCTCACAAATTGATATTTAGACAGTGTTCAAATAGCTTGTCAGAAGGTCCTCACTTTTCACAACAATGTCCGTCTTCTCTTTATTTCCCTCCCTTTCAAATAATTTTAATAATGTGGAACCAAACGGACAAAAGCATCTGGCGTTTATAAATGAAATTATCTTAACCTGAAGTTGAAAATGGGTACCCAGGTACCCGGGTAGTAACATAAAGGTTAAAAAAAAATTAAAAAGCAGGGTGATTATAATTAAACGAAATAACTTTTTTTATCACCACTCAATTTTTGGTAAAACCAACCGGTTTCGGAAACAATGTTCCTTGTCAGGGTATACTTAATACTAATTAAACTTTTGTAATGTTTTTATACCTGTCATGTGAGCCTTCTTAGGCGTGGTATACTGGATGGGGGCTTGTAATAAACGAACTCCGCGTCCTCAGACAATGCGTTTATTAATCAGTACAGCGGTAGCAACACATGTTCTATATGAGGCCCCGAAATTGTCTGCGCGCACTTCGCGCCGACGGCCTCTCCCAATGCGCGTCCCCACTAACCTCCCGTGCTGCGCGCGCATCTCATGCCGTGCGTCGACGACGCACACAAAATCAATCTTACAACTTTACAAAATTATGAACAATCATACCTCAGTGTCTAGTGTCCAAATGGGGGGTAAATATGGGGGGTGCGAAAGAAACAGATGATAGGGTGAAAGGGAACATATTCAAGATACTGTAGGTAAGTTTTTTTGTTTTTTTTTGGTTTTCAAAAAAATATATAACTTACAGTCCTATCTCGAATATGTTCCCTTTCACCCTATCACCTGTTTCTTTCGCACCCCCTACTATTTACCCCCATTTGGACACTTGACACTGAGGTATGAGTGTTCATAATTTTGTAAAGATTAATTAGTATTAAGTATACCCTAACGAAGGAACATTGTTTCCGAAACCGGTTGGTTTTATCAAAAATTAAGTGGTGATAAATTAAGTTATTTTGTTTAATTATATTCACAATGCATAACCACAAAGTAATAGCAAAATACAAAAGTATAAGCAGGGTGATCATTAAATTGGGTGAAAAACATTCCATTTAAGAAAGACAATCAAATTAGTATGTGTACGCATTGCGTAATACGCACGTTTTTTTGTTGTATTGGTGTTTACAGGTATAAAACACCAACACAACGACCTCTATGGAAGTTTCATAATGGTTTTATATACTACTACTTATGTTTTGAGAGTAACAGAAACTCTCATTATAGGTGAAATATTAAACTTAACTATTCTCGAAAGTAATGTAGTAAAATATAAAATCAAAATTTAATTCATGTAGAGATAACAAAGTTTATGTTTTTCACTCAATGTAAAGATCACCGTAGATTATCTGTACAGCGCCAAATCCATCAATAATTTTTATGCATTATACACGTAGCTAATAATAAAAAACTTTGGGTTAAATGTCTACGGTAAAGGAGATAAACGACATCAAAATTTTCAATTTTTCCCAATATTTCTAACCTTTATTCACTAAAAACCATGCGCGTGCCGTGGGAACATTGAAGCATGACTTTTTCGTAAACGTATATAATGGAAAAAAATAGAAATCAAATATTTATGCTACAGATGATAACAATCGTGATAGAAATATTACGAAATATATGTTATATTTCGATTTCATTTTCCAAATAATTTGTTACGAAAAAGTCATGCAGCGATATTCCCACTGCACGCCCCTGCAAAAAGGTTCGACTATCATTAAAGTAACCTAAATCGAATATAAAAATTCATTCTCTTTAATATAATTCAAATAAAACCTTGCAGAAATTTGAAACAGATTTTTTGGAAGGTCTTAATCACTTTATTAGCTTGTTTTAAAGTAAATGTATTTTAATTTTTTATTATCATCATCGTCATCACTCTTGGCTCTACAGCGATGGCTAAGTTTATTCTAAAAAAATCTTTATTTTAATTAGCATTTTTTCAGTGGAAAATTACCAAATTGTATCTAAAAATATTTAAACATGTCATATAAAAAGTCACTACATCTAATAAAAACGGACAAAACACAAATAAACTGTTTATCTCTAAATATTTTTTTTTTAGTTAGGCCATTTCGAAAATCACTCTTCAATTGTTAATAATTTACAAATCAGATTTTAATTTTTTTTTCAACCTATGTAACTCAAGTGAATAATATATTGAGAAATAAATGGCATAATTTTATGCAATGACAAAAACACAACTATATTCGCAAACATATGATTAATATTCCAGTGGCAAGTTTCCAAAGTTAATCAATAGTCTTGTATCTGGTCCAGGAGCAGCGTGCCCAATACAACGGAGATAATGGAAGCCACAGTTAAACTCAATTTGAGTGCTGTACATAAACAAAAGATCACTCCACGGCAAATCTACAATAACTTGAGAAGCCCGGATAACTTTGAGGCGGCGCCGACATGAAGTGAATAGTATACCTGCGGAGAAACTTTGTCCGAGAAACTGCCTACCAGATGGCTATCATTTCAAAATAGCCAAAATTATAAGATAGAAATGGTTTCTCTCTGGTTATCGTCAACGTCGGGAGGACCCGACAGGACACATAAAGAAGAAGAAGAAGAAGCCTATATTGACTTTGTATATGCAAATATTAAATAAAGACAATCATATATGCCATCAAAAATAAGCCAAATTGGCTGAAAACGTCTGTAGAAATGGACATAATTACTGTGAGTATTTTTTTACGTCTTACAATAAATTGGAAAGTGCTAGTAGTGTCTGGAATATACAGGAAAAAATCGGAAACTTCTTGAAAATCGAGAGTATAAAGGTGCATGCGAGACGCGCGGTAGCAGCAATCCAGCAAAACCAGAGATAAACAAGCGATAGGCGGCGATTCAATGTGCGACAATAAATTAAGAGAGTATCTACCGTTCAATAGTGAATAAATGACCGCAGATGTGCGAATACTCTGGAAAGACGAGTATAAAGTGTTCCACATTAGCGATTAGTGCGAAATATTGTAGAAAAATATTTAATATAATATATATTAATAATATGTGTGGAGGTACTGATAGTAATTTTTAATGACACCATATTTGATAACTATAATTTTGTTTACTTTACCTCATAATCTAAATACTGAAGAAGTTTTGAATGGAAAATTTTCATCAAACCATTCTGGAGTATCGACTATAAATTTAACAAGAACTATAAAATATAAAATCGTAAAAAACACCTATCAATCGACCATATCTGTTAATGACAGTACATTCATCCACCTCAGTTCTCAGAATGACATTAAACGAGGATTTATCGGCGACATTAAGCGAGAAATTTTGGAATGGAGAACATGAAAGTATAATATTTAAAGTACGTTTTAATTTATAAATTAAAAAAAAAAGAAGCGCTGCAGTTGCCAAAAGAAAAAAAATGAAGTTTATGGAAATCACGCTATAGCGAAAATACTTTGCATACAAAATCATTTATAACTACTAAGATTGTAACGCATAATTTAACAAAGAATATCTTAATTCTCGCCCCCGGGGTACACCCTGGCAAACTTTAAAGATTGTGAATTTGAAATTTGTTTCAAAAGCTATGAACCTTTACAACTAAAGTATGAACCATAAGTCACAAAAAGGTTCAAAAATTTAATAAGGTTTTTTTATGAATCATATGTAAAAATTATAACGTGTAAATTTCCGGAATTTTTGTTTAGCAATGATGGGTTGTAATTATAGCAATTTCCATAACTGCTTTCAACGATAAAGTGGATTGGCTGGGACTTACTCGTACACTCACTATTTTTAGGTCTTCCCAATAAAAATTGTCCGACTGCCGTTAAATAACTGAATTTTACGAAATTATTATTCTTTTTCTTCTTCTTCTTCATCAGCATTCGTCTTTCCACTGCTGGATATAGGTCTCTTCCTTCCTTTTTCATCCTTCCTTGTTGTTTGCTAATTGTAGCCATTTCTTTCCCCCCACAGCGGCTATATCGTCGGCCCATGTCTTTTGAGGTCCTCCGATGCCTCTTTTATTCTCCCAAAGTCTCCATTTCAGAACTCTGGGAGGCCATCTTGTAGCATCCTGCCTTGCAACATGCCATTTAAGCTTCGCTACACGATCCATGATATCCACTATTCTAGTTCTGCGCCGAATTTCGTCATAAGCTTACTCCAAGCATGGATCTCTCCATGGATCGTTGCATGCATTTGAGCTTTTCTACACTTTTTTTTGTAAGGGCCATAGTCTTCACTCCATACTTTATTACTTTTTAGGCTAATTGGGATCTTTTTGTTCTCAAAGATATGTTTGAGTTCGCCAAAAGCAACCCAGCTCATTCCTTTTCACTCTTGTTATTCACTCTTGGAAAATTTTCTATAGAATCTCAGTTATGGATCCATCTTATATGTAATGACTAACCTGTTTAAACCATATCTAAAACCCTTTTTCTGCAGTAGGGTGCACAAAATTTTCGATCATAAATATGCCGATATCCTTTACCTATGCAGACATAGATAATGGTGTCCATTTTCAAATAGGGCCCAATCATCCCCTCTAATATTACACCACATCATGTTGTGGTTTCCCGGATCGTAGCAAGTCATTTATTGAACCCTGTTATTTGAATCATCTATTTAAGGGACTATTGATTCCGAGGTTGAATTTCTAACATTATAATTAATTGATTATTTTATAAATAAAACTCTAGAACCTTCGTTGATTTTGCCTGTCTCAACACAGAGCTCTCTAGTGAGACAGGCATAGCATAATTTAACTCAAACAAATGTAAAAGTAAAGAAATTAAATAAATAAATAATAAATAAATAAATTTTTAATTTCCCAAGTTTTATGTACACTTTCAACTATAAAAACCGTGAATTTTCTTTATTATTGACATACATAGTTTGATGAATATGATTATAAATAATATGTTTTTAAAGCAAATCGGACTTATATTTAAATAAATGTAATCATTATAGTATTGGACATAATTTTAATATTTTTACGTATAAAATTTGATACTACATTAGGTATTCAATGCCGTTACATTTTTAGTAGATTACCTCAACGTTTATAAAATTTTTGAAAAGAAGTCTAAGAGATTTTGTGATAAATTATACTGGTATACCGAGAGCATTGTCCTTTCAATCCATAGATAAATTCAGAACACCATAAAAAAATTATTGAATTATGATTTATAATAAATTTCTATAATGTTTCATCTCATAACATAAACACATTTCATATATTTTAGTGGCGAGTTATGAATGTCTATATTTTCTGGTATTCTATACTGATAAAATAAGGCTCTTCACAGCATCATCAAACCTAATTTTGTGCCACACTTAACATGATCCAGGATCGCTAAGAGGAGGTAGAGCCAAGCAATTTGCGTTGTAGGATCAACCACGAAGCTCAGCTATGAGCATATCAAAAGAGATTCTCAAAAGAAAAAGTCTCAAAACACGTTCCAAATCCACAAATAGAATTTAATTTGACAATGTTCATTTTTTTATTATTTATGTGATACTAGCTGTTCGTACCCGGCATTACACGGGTTATGGATTAAGCTGAAAATAATTTTGTAGGGATTTTTCAAGCCCATAGGATAAGATTTCTAGGGAAAAAATGCGAATTATTTTTTCCGTAGGTAAAAGGTATGCAAAATTTGGGTACAATCGGTCGAGCGGTGTAGATTTGTGCATAAGTATTATTAAAAATGCGGTGTTTGGGAGTGTTGTTTTAAAAACTAATTTAAAAATTGTTTTCACACTTGTTTATTTCACTTTTCTCTTGATTTATTACTTTTATTACTGTTTTCATACATTGTTTATTTTCACTTTTCTCTGAATTTATTGCGCTTATTACTGTTTTCATACTTTGTATATTGCTGTTTTCATACTTTGTTTATTTCACTTTTCTCTTTTTTTATTGCTTTTATTACTATATTCATACTTTGTTTATTGCTTTTATTACTATATTCATACTTTGTTTATTCACTTTTCTCTTGTTTTATTGCTTACATAATTGTTTAGATTAGCGTTTATGATCTGAAATTACATAGATATATTGAGCCGTTCATAATTGAGCTTCAGTAGAATATTTCCAGATTGTTTCTTCGATTTATTGTACTGTGAACTTGTGAATACTCTAAATAAATAAATAAAATATATCTAGGGAGGAGATGGGTTAGATGGGGAAAAAGAAATGTCGCCTTTATTACCCGACTGGTTCTAAAGAATAAGTTTACAAAATTTGGATCAATTCGGTCAAAAGGTACAGATTTGCATGGAAAATATATCAGAAGAGGGGTAAACGGTGAGGAGGGAAATGTCACCAATGTGACAACTCACCAGGTCGCTAAGAATACGTTTCAAAATTTGAGTCAAATCGGTCAAACGTTGTAGATTTGTACCGAAAATATATCGGTGTGTGGGAGGGAATAGAGGGGAGAGAAAAATGTCGCAAAGTACA
>JADDOH010013984.1:0-14215 GCA_016648135.1 Agrypnia vestita
GAAGTTCTAATATGCCAAATTAATTACACTTTATAAAATAAAATCAAACCCGTACCCCCCTTTTCTTTTAACGTGAGCAATGTCGAAGAGTATATTTACCCGTATATCACTTTCACTTGAAGTTAAACTATAATTTTCACCCACTGAGACACTCTAAGTCGACGGTAATTATCACTCACGGTAATTATCACTCAAAAAACAACCGACGCAGATTTTGCGCTCTCGTGGACCGTCACCAACTGCCTGATTTCTGCTGTGTCTTGACATTTTAAACCCCCCCTAGCAGCCAAAGGTCCTAAGTCGTGTGTTTCCAGGATTTTCAATATCCTACTTTCCTTGAAACCTAAATCTTTGTTCCTAAGATTCAATTTGGCAAAAAAAAACCATATCTCCACTCGGATATGTCAGTTGATCCCACCTCCTGTTGCCGTCTCTGTCTCCATCCCCGTGCCTATTTGGGACGGACTCAGTGGCTTCGGACGAATTGAACTCGCTTCACAAGCGCGATAATTAATTTTTAATATTTAATTTCTAAGTTCAGTCCATATTGTCGTTTGATCAACCGTAACCACAATCTATCGGGTACTCCCTAATCATAGTTGATGTTTCTTCACTATCTACCATTATCATGTCCCGTTCCCTCGTATTTTCACTCGTCTTTATCGGAAATTTAACGTTTCTTGGCCGCTATATCATGGGATCAATTTCCATATATTCACCACGTGCACACTGCATACCTAGATATAACAATCATCCAAAGGTACCATACCTAATTTTAAATTAATTTTGGGCGATCTTTTCTCGTGAATCATCCAATGAATCCTGTCTTTTGCCCGCGGCTCTCCGCGCACAGGGACGTATTAGCTCCCTCCGTTGCGGAATTTAAACATAATTTGTAACCATTTATTATTATTTTTATTGGCAGTAAGATTGATCCACAAAATAACTATGTTACATAGACAGTGAATATTCTCGAACAATATAATACTGGAAGAGTACTATTCGCTATAACACAATAAACTATTAATGTAAGTTAAATTAAATTTTTAAATTCAGTGGAAGATTTTTAAGATCGTTTTGCTTTTAATTTTTTCCCCAAAACAAAATAAATAAACAAATAAATAAACACACAGATACACACTCACACAACCCACTATTGGACATGTTTTTATTATTCTTTTATCGATTGTATGTATGTGTTTTCGCGTAATTGGCCCAAAACTCTGTGCATCCATTATTGTCTTTTCTTCAAAGATTGACTAATTATATGGCTGTAAGAAACCCAATAAATGAAAACAAATAAACAAATAAGTAAATAAACCTCCAGTGCCGCAGGCAAGGCGTCGGATTAATTCAGTGCTCATTTATTGCCAAGGCACTGGACGCCTCCGCTGATAACTATATACCGCTCACCATGTTCTTAGAGGTGTGTTGAAAGATTGCTAGTATCTGTCGAATCGGTCTCAAGTAGTTGTCTGTATTTGTACGTTTACCATTATTACATGCTCTTGCTATATCCGTTCCACTTCACATTATTGTTCCTCCCGTCTTCGAATTTCTATCACACTATGTTCTCCTATGTTTTTGGTACTTATATGCTTGCTTTTTACTTGCATTTACTCCTATATATATTATCCATCCATCTTTAAGATCCCCATACGCTTTATCCTTTTATTTCATGTGTATATGGGCCGCAAATTCATATTATTTTATTTACAATATTCTTATCTAGATTGTTGCGCGGTATGATTGATAATCCTCAAATTATGCAGAGCATTGGTTTGTATGCTCATGATAATTACACTAGACATCGTCAGCATAGATTGTTTCACATTCCAATATACAGGACCAACCTGCCGATGGTTATGCCTGTTGGAAGAGCCACAGCCATGCTGAACAAAATCGCTCTGGGTATTGATATATTCCATGTGTCTGAGGGGGTTTTCCGAAGCGGGACTCTCCTACACCTTTGACCAGATTTATGTTATTTTTAATTTATTAAATATTTTCATTTTTGATATATACTTCTAATATGTATGCCTTAAACATTTTGTTTGTCATGTACATATTATCATGAAATAAATTGAATTGAATTGAATTGAATTGAATACACATGTTCCAATTATGTTTTGTGGTTATTACTACCAAACCCGGCGAAATCTGAGCTAGAATAGCCAATCGTATACACGTTACCCGTCCTGTTGAAACTACGCTAACGTAGGGCAGGTTTGTAGTGATTACATAGTTAATATATTGTATCTATATTCGAGTATATTATTTTCTTGTCGTGCCATTAATATGCTTACACGTTATCGTTATCTCTTTCCTAACCGTATATACCGTCATTGCACAATTACCTATCTGTTGTAAAAGCCTGAAGAGCGTTAGTCTACAGATAAATATAATAGAATTATAGTTAACTTTTCTATCTGCCTACGTTATCCGATTCCCGCGAAACGAAAATAAATCATTATCCGCTCAGTTAAGGTCACCCCTCTGGTACATCGTATACGTTTTAATCCGTGTTATTACAAATTATTTATGGGCGTTTTCCTCTCGCGATCCCCCGATTAGACCTGCCTTCCTTAGTTTTGCTCAATATTCTGCCTCTCTGTTGCACGGGGATCCACTCGAGATGAAGATATACGGCTCTCAAACGATTTCAAAACCCGAGCAAAAAAGTCAATAATTCAGAAACCTCGTGGAACTGTCAATATCATCGTCACCTTAGAGTAGACGTAATCGGTTTTTTAACGGCCCTAAACGCAATAATCGCGACCCAAATCTACGAAAGCCGTGTTCAGTATTTTTTTTGGGAAGCACATGTGGACCGCTCGGACCGCGCCGATCGTCAACCATTTGTACCAAACGCGGCTTTACCACAAGATTAATATGTTTTATAAGAATTGAATATTAACTGCTCGTAACCTATATCCGATCAATCGCTACTAACTCCCTCCCAATACTAGCGTTTCATCATTCCCAAATTTTTGTAGCTCCAATACTACGGCCAGTTTAGCTCAATTTTTCCCCGCGTAGCATTTAAATCATCTTAGAGTTCAAAAAAATAAAAATAATAAAATAAAAAAAAATCTATAGAAACAGGTGATTCATCACATGATGCTTCAGCCTCCGTATTCGCTGGACACGCCCTCCTGCAACTTTCTATTCCCGAAGATGAAAAAATACCATGAAAAGGCGAAGTTTGAACGTTTGAGTCGTTGATAGAGCTAAATGCTATATCGAAAATCGCATTCCTGAAGTGCTTTGAAGTTTGGTTATATCATTGATACAAATGTATTATTTTTATGTGAAGTCGTCTGTTTTGAAGCTGGTATATTGAAATAATTGCCCTTTTTTTAACAAGAAAATATTATAGAAGTTCATACTCAAGCAATTTTGATTCAAAATAACTTGCAACGTTGAACAATTTCCTTTAAATAACGTTGACCTCGAGGTGATTAAAAGTTCCGCCAAAGATAACCGCAGGATTTAGCGGTTAATCACCGGTAATGGTTCGTTGTTTCTCTTAGTTAGAATATCTGTTATGAGATTGTTTAAGCATTGATTTTAATGCTGAAATTTCCTAAGGGTTTTTCATGTATCAATTACTTAAGGTTCTTAGAACGGCAATGTGTATCTTCTAAGTAAAAAATATTACAATCAACTCAAAAAAAATTTAAAAACCCGTCACATGTATCATAACACCCCAAAAGAAATATGTTTTTTCATCATATTACGTCCTTGTACGTGTTTACAAAGAAACTAAATAATGTTCTTATTCATGGTTCTATTACTACGGAGTCCTGTACTATCACTAAAAGAGCTAGTCTACTTAGCAGTCTACAACTAACAGAGCTAATCTACTAGTCCTACACTGATAGAGCTAGTCTACTTTGCAAGTAGATTCCTGCCTCAATTATGAGTTGAAAATGTTACAACATCAACGTCTTAATGTCATAAGTTACGGAGATTAGCGACTGCAAAGAAAGCATTTTGTTTTGCAAAGAAAATACATTTTTAGCTGAGTGCAGATGCATTTTTAGTATTAAAGTATTAAGGCAATAGTCTGGCAAAACTCACAATTTTTTCTCATATCTTCTCTTGTGTATTAATCGCAATTTTTTAGATTTCATATTTCGAAAGATTTCATATTAACAGTTATTCATTAGGTTCCATATATTTAAAATGCGTATATTTTTTTTAAAAACAGTATTTTTAAAACAAAAAAAATAAATTAACAAGCCAATAAATATTGCAATAATTTTATTCTTAACTTAATTTATATATAATAACTTATGAAAAAAAAATACATCTCACAAGTCCATACAATCATTTCTTAATTTTTTTTAACTCGTTGGATTGGTAATTTATCAATTTATCAATAAGTTATCAATATTTAATTAATTTCGTGTCATTTTAAGATGATATCCGTATTTAAAATATATGGAATTGGATAAATAAATTTCAATGTGATATCTTTCCATACAAAAATGATATAAAAGCGTAAAATATGAGAAAAAAAAAGTGATATTTTACTTACTTTGCCAGATGATCGTAAAGTTCAATACTTCTCCTGTCAATGAGAGATTTTGTTACTCTCCAAACTTAAGTAGTAAAATATAAAATATAATTTAACTCGCGAAGACGTAACAAAGTTAAAGTTTTTCACCCAATTTATTAATCATTGTTGATGATAATAAATATTCTCAAATTTGACCTGGAAATGTGAAGAAGAGTGTATACATTTTTTTGGTCACCTCGGTACATTAAATTGAAAAAATTCGCCGGGATAAAGTGATTAATCCTACATAGTGGTTTTAGAGTGTAGTGTTGAAAGTAATAATTATTTTTTCATCGGTATTTACATAAATTAATGATTGCTCACACGACGTCGGAGCGCGCCCAGAATATCAAAAAATTAATATTTCCTCTCGGGGGCAATTCCGTTTACAAAAACAAGCGTAACAAACAACGGGTGTGCAAAAAATAACGTTATTCCGGTGAAAATATTTTTTCGTGAATGAGAGCAGGAACGTGTTGTTTTTTTGGCCACACACGCTAACGATTTATTGATGCTAGGCCTCTGATGAAAATTGAGATGTAGATTGGAATTATTACAATATACGCCCAAAAGCTTGGGCTACTAACTACCCAAGGCTGTTCTTTCATGTCTACAATGTGTGTAATAAATATACAGTTAATATTATTTATTTGATCAGTAGCAGATACAAAATAATATGACTGGTCTGCAAACGGTATATATTTATATACGCTTATTTATTTTTGGTCTACTGGTTTCGAGATGTATCCATCTCTTCATAAGACAAACGCAAATAATAAAGGATTAAAACTTAATTATATTAATGTATATTATAGATATCACAGAGACGAAACTGTATTTATTATGGGAAAGTAGGTATAGAAGTCATTTGGGTGTACATAGGACTTATGACCTATTTTTTATGGTTGGCTTAAGTGATCACTTTACACAATGTAACATTCGCCATTTCCACCCATGATAGAATATACCATGCCTTTTTTTTTTTGGAAGTTGTATATTTGTTCAAATTGCGTGGAAAGCTTTCACATATGAGTTGTAAGCGCCTTTCCATGCAGCCTGTACAAAGCCATTTTCAAAAAAATGAATAAGCATGGTATATTCTATCATGGGTGGAAATGGCGAATGTTACATTGTGTAAAGTGATCACTTAAGCCAACCATAAAAGATAGGTCATAAGTCCTATGTACACCCAAATGACTTCTATACCTACTTTCCCATAATAAAAACAGTTTCGTCTCTCTGATATCTATAATATACATTAATTGATTAATAATGTCTCTGTGACATAAATCCAGCACTGTTCTGAAAGATTTGAACAAACTCAAAATATTCTTAATTATATGTTAATAACAGCTGTTCGTTAAGTCTACCCTCATCTTCTACATCAAAAACACAAACCACCTAACAGCAACCAGTAACTCGCATTCACATAATACTAGACAAGCATTACGAAACCTTGACGTTATACCAAAAACTAAGACAACTCATGGACAGAAAAATTACTCATACATAGGGCCTAAAATATTTAACATATTTAAAACAGACTTCCCGGAAATCAGAATATACTCAATTAATAAAATAAAAGCTTTAGCAAACAACTGGCTTACCTCCAAAGGTAGAACAGCAACTGAAAATTTACTTACTGTAATTGCATAATAATGTCTACAAATAAAAATATATACCTATATAAATAAATAAATAAATTAAGGAAAATAAAAAATAATCTTAAACAAAACTTTAACCCTTTTTACATTAAACAATTATTCTACACATATTTACGCTTGGACTTATGACTCACTCAACTTTCCTCTCAACACTCTGGGACAGGCGTAGCCTAGTAGAGTGGCGTAATCCACAAATTTAAGAAAAAAAATGTTAAATTAGTATTAAGTACCTTTATTTGTAAACAAGGATTTTTTGAAATAAATAAATAAATAAAAAAATGTATTTTTTTTTAAATTCGTAGCCATTAAAACAATATTCCTCTAATTAATAATCAAATAAACTTTCCATATAGCCCTCTGTTTGATTAGGCATTATTGGATAAAATACAAGGCTTGTCAACACCCACTTTAGACCCCAACTCGTCTCACCCTGCCACTTCTCAAATTCTTGATCTCTTTTTGTTAGGAAACCTAGGCCTGAATTTAGAGTCAATACTTAGATGATTTAAAGGTTAAGGTATGCCTTAAAGGCAAAATTTTCAGTACAAAATAACACTTTTAACATCATCTAAGTATTGACTCTGAATTCAGGCCTTAAGTGCATGTAAGGTTAGATTAACACGCATGTTAGAAATATTTTAGGAAAGTGCGTAAATAAGTAATTTATTATAAGAATATTACGTGGAAAAGATGTAAAGTTATCACCGTTTACTGAACTAAAAGATAATTATTAATAAAAGATACTTATGTAATCATAATAATTATGCCCAATTTTATTTTCCGAATTGGCTAATGGCTCTGCCTGAATTCACCGACTGAAGAACTTGCACAAAACCTTCTCGCCAAGACAAACAGATATTTAAATATGAATGTTGATTTATGACTTTCACTAAGGGCTAACCGGGGCTGAACTAGTGTAATTAATGAAAACCCTCCACTGGCAAAAATGTTTTGTTCTGGAAGGGTGCTGAAACGGTCGTTTGAAGAAAAACTGCCGGTAAAACGTAAACGATTGATTTTACAAATCTCTTGATTCAAAGTTATATATAAACTGTGTACTATCTTAATACAAAATATATAATTCTCTACATAATAATGTCCATCACTAACACTATCAAGACGCTGGCATACGTAAAATTGCTCGTCAATTGCGTGATGTTTTAGTTCTTTTTACATGAATATAGATCATACAGATTAAAAAATACGTTTATTGAAAAATACCTATTGTATTTTATTAATTATTATTTACAAACAATTGTTGTCAACTAAAAGTATTTAAAAAGGAAAAGTTAGGTTAGGTTAGATTAGATAAGGTTGTCTTTTTATTTGTTGTATTTTTCTGGCGAGAAATTGTGTGACGAGCAATTTTTCGACAATCCAAGACTCTACCGATAACTCGAGGCCGAAATTACTTCACACACCAATATTAATTGACAATATAACACTTTTTCGTGAACACTTGCACATTTATTATGAATAGTTATAGGTCCATATTTCAATAATAATAATTTCGTTGTCTGTCTGTCTCTCCGTAACTTTCTGTATCATTCGTAACTTCTTTTTTAAAAACCTTTTTTATAAATAAATAAATATTTATTCTTTAAAAATCGACATTCAGAAGCACCGTAATTTTTGACGGGTTAAAGCTAGTTTTATTTATAAAATAATGTAGTGCATCGATATTTGTGCAGAGTTTATTTTTAGAAGATTATTTTTAAGTAATTTTTCTACTTCTTTGGATGGGATTAATTTTTGTATAAAACGTATAATTTTCAATTAAAAATGAATTATGTTTCATAAGGAACTGATATTAAAGTCCAATGTAGGTACATTAATTTTGCTAGTGCTCACGTACGCAGCTGAGACGTGGGTACTAACTAAGAGGAATGAGCGAGCACTGGACGTTTTTGAAAAGAAAATTTTGAGGCGTGTCTTCGGACCGGTTCTAGAAAATGGACATTGGCGCAGACGTTACAACAATGAGCTCTATACTCTATTTAAGGAGCCAAACGTCAAAAAATTCATAAAACTAGGAAGACTTCGGTGGCTGGGTCATATGGAGAGAATGTCCGAGCATCAAGCACCAAAGTCCCTGCTGAACTCAAAGCCAATAAGACAAAGGAGCTTAGGAAGGCCAAAATTAAAATGGAGTGACAACGTCCTCAAAGATATCTCTGCCTTAGATCTTCGAAACTGGAGAGAGCTGGCACTAGACCGAGATGAGTGGAGGAAAATTATTGAGGAGGCCAAGACCCACCAAGGGTTGTAGTGCCAATAATGATGATAATGATGAGGTACATTAATTTACGGTAAATTATTTTTATCTCCAAGACGTAGGTACTTACATATTTATGTATAATTCAACATTTTGTTTTGTGTTTATTGTTCGTCTTATCTGTAAAAAATAAATAAATTGCGGAGTCTACTGTACCCTCGTAGCTATTCTTTTCCTTTGAATATTTTTCACGAGACTTCATCTCTTTGCGAATGCCCGTTCCCCGCGAAAGCCTGAAAACGGGAATAAAATAACTCCCCCTGCAGTCCTAAGGGTAGGAAACTCAGTGAAATGATTTCTCGTTTTAACGGTGCGTGTTGGAGAACGTGGAAAAATATATATGGCGCGGTCAAAATATTATTGCGTATCACAAAACGCTGGCGCAGGGCCGGATCCAGGTAGATTTAAAATTAATTAGGATAAATTATAGAAGTGTCACAGAGACGAAGAATTGTAAGAACATCCACATATTATCAAATTTTTGAAAGTTCTATATATCGTAATTCTTAAAGTTCTATAGTTCGAGTAGCTTGTTGGTCTTGTGGTTAGGACTCTCGCCTCGTAATCCAAAGGTCGCAGGTTTGAATCTCACTCCAGACAAGCAAGTTACTCCTATTTTCATAGCACAAGCGTTTAGCTTAATTTGAAAATAGTAAGAATATTGATGTGCCACGAATTCCGTGTTCGCATCACTATTATAAAATAATATATATAATGATAATATATATATATATATGTGTGTGTGTGTTGGATATCAAGGAATCTTTCGTATATTTCAACGGCCTATGCTAGAGACATCCGTTGTTTTTTTCTTAGTAACTATTTAGTATACATAGATTTCGCAACAAGTAATGATACCTCTATTTTATATATTAAATTTTATTTTTTTAAAGGGATGAATTGATAGAATTGCTTGTAAGTTCTGAGTCATCGTATAAGAGACTTCTATCCTTGTTTCTCATATACAAATTACTTCGTCTCTGTGAGACTTCTTTAATTTATCCTGATTAATTAATCATCCCTCTGGGGACGAAATCCAGTGACTGTGTTCTTAGAACATACATTCATATAAAATATTGTTAAGATTTGAATTATTGTCCAATTGGGTAAAAAAAAAACAACGGGAGTTAAGCTTTATTATGGTATAAGCTTTGAAAGTTAAGTTTAACAACGTCTGAGAATTTTAAAGAAAATAACAGGGTACCTACTGTAGGCAATGTACTATTTGCAGATCATATTGTGATCTTTTGAAAAGGTTCAGGTGAAGAGAATCCAGGATGGTGAAATTAGAGCGAAGTTGAATACGATCGACTCAAATACTTGAGGAGCTATGCCACCTTATGGTAGCAAAAAATACATTCAATTTCTTTTTTTTTTTGACGACACTATTTATTTACAACGTTCATTGTTAAATTTTCAATCAAATGGCGGACTTATATGATATCCCGCAAATGACGTTTTCCTCATATCGCCAGGGTTCGTCATATATTTTATTTATTTATTTATTTGTTTACGCCCATTAGGTATAGGCTTTTACATAAAGAATATAATATAAATTTCAAAAAGCACATACATTAAACAATATCTGTATAGCACCAAAACATGAGTATAAAAATTAAAATATAAAGTAAAGAGCAGAAATGTGTATAGGCTTTTACATAAAAAATATAACATATAATTAAAATGAATATACATTAAACAATATAAGTTATAAGTAGCAAAATATAAAAGTATCAGGAATTGCACCAAAACATTAGTATAAAAATTAAAAATATATAAAGTAAAGAGCAGCAATGTGTATAGGCTTTTACCTAAAAAATATAACATAAAATTAAAAAGAACATACATTAAACAATATTAGTTATAAGTAGCAAAATATAAAAAGTATCAGGAAAAGCACCAAAACATGAGCATAAAATTTAAAAATATAAAGTAAAGAGCAGCAATGCGTATAGGCTTTTACATAAAAAATATATCATAAAAATTAAAAAGAACATACATTAAGCAATATTAGTTATAAGTAGCAAAATATAAAAAGTATTAGGAATAGCACCAAAACATGAGTATAGAAATTAAAAATATAAAGTATAGAGCAGCGATGTGTATGAAAAATATATATTATGAAAATTTAATTGATCAAATGTTAATTTTATTGATTAATGCAATATCAATAATTTAGAGAATCAAAAAAAAAACATTTAAATCAAATGAGAGCAGTTTGAAAATATTTTTCTTAATATAAACAATCGAATATTTAAATTCATAAGAAGCAAATGAAGAATTTTATCAAAAAAGTCAAATGTATCGAGGATAGTGTTTTTTTCACATCACATTTTTGTAACACATTTGACGATATCTGTGACAAAGGGAATATCCCCTTCAGATCCTTCAAAGGATCGAAAAATGATTTATTTTGTATGATAAAGTGCGACAAGAGAAGGATACTTCTATTGACATCGAAGATCATTGCGATGATGATGAAAACATCTCCTTCACCTATTGCGACTCGGGCCGGATTCAAGCAAGGGATAACAAATCTACAAAATCGGAAGCATATCAGAAGAAATTATTTGCAAAATTTTCAAAAGTGATTAAAATATACATAAATTTTATTCCCCAATTCCTGGAGCCAACTCTGTCTTAGTCTTCCACATCTACCCTTCAACCGCATCCAGCCACTTTGCGAGTTACAGGTTCGTTTTTCGGCCATGTTCTTGCGCAATAAATCTCCCCGACCCTTAAAGGCTGTGTTCTCATATTTTTGCCAGACATTAAAGTTCATACCGCGGAAAACAATAAAACGCCCCTCTCGGGTAAGTTGAGCTGGCGTTCTTGACCTTTTGACAGCGTGTAACGTAAAGTGCGGATAATTACCTCTCTGACATAAGCAACCCTGAGGCTTCACTACCTTCACGGTCCTTTGATGGCAGGTAATTTTTGGGAGCAATGGCGACAGTATAATGTTCGTGCGTTCAGAGCCAACATGTAAAAATAAATATCGTTATAGAGCATTACTTATATTAGTTTATAACCAGTTACTGATATTTTTAGTGTACCGGTTTCGAAACGCACCCATTAACACGCATATCAGGAATATTTTGGGAAGGTTAGTGTATGAATAATACTACGGTTGTGGTATGTAGTAGTATTTATACGATAGTGTAGTGGTTGTCTTGACGAAAAGACGAATGTATCTCGAAACCGGTAGATTTAAAATCACGGTAAGTGGTTTAGTGATTATTTATTGCTTAATATTTCACCAGCGTCGAAATCTTTGTAAACTGTGTCATGTAAAGACCATCGATAACTCTAGCATAGAACCTTTGAATTTATGAATGAAAATAATTTAGAACATACGAGTAGGTATATATACAAATTTCAAAATGTTGATAATGTATGGATGTTCTTACGGTGGAATTGAAGAACGTGGCATTGTGTAAAGTGATCACTTAAAACAGCATAAATCATATAGTCATAAGCCCTGGGTCACTCTATAAATACCTACATACCCGTTTCTATATAAATAGGTTTGTCTCTGTGAGACTTCTATAATTTATGTTAAGTAATATATTTTTTTAATTAGACATAATTTCCATTTCTATAAGGTATCACTTTAAAATCTGGTTACTTGAAATAATTCAATGTTTAGCAACATGACCCTGAAAGTCTTTGAAATGTTTGAATGAGCATTGAAGCGTAACACGTTGGCAATTCAGTCAACGTACTGAAAATAGGGCTACATATATTGAATGGCCGCGGGCGAGACTAAACCCTCGATCTTTGGTATGTCAGACAAGCGTCCTAACCACACAAGCAGAGAGCTATTGGTACTGCTTGTTTCACAAGCCTTAAGCAACAAAGTTTTCCGCCGAACTTTCAAATGGCGTCGTATACTTAATCTTAGCAATCATAGCAAAATAAATTCGTGACTGATGGAATTGATTTCGATCTTCGAACTGACTTGTCTGTTTCTACACCCAAATAAATTGAAGCCATTTTTCTGCATAGTTTTGTTCATTTTTTGCGGGTCATGTGAGATGATTATATGTCCTGAGAATAAGAAATGTCCACCCGTTCAGAGATATGTCTTTTGTGTCGATACGTGTATCTTGTGAGTGCGCGTGTAACGAGTGAGATATTTCAAGAGAGGCATGAAATGTAGATGAATACAGGGTGTTTTGTTCCAATAAAAATGTCCTGTGCGAAACTAAGTAATTTCTCTGTTCTCCTCTCCTCTTCCCTTCTTCCCTCACCGCACCGCGATTGCCAGTACCTATACCTGTGGCGCCTGTGAGAAGTATAGTTTAGAATTCGTAATTCTATACGGTTCTTAACCCTGACTATATGATAATTAACATTTAAATTGTGCCTGTGAAGATGATTATTAATGCAGTCCACCCTGAAGAGACAGCGGAACCTGAGGAATCTTTCGGATCTGATTTCCATTTTTTTTTCTTTTTTTTCCTAGATTCCCTATTTCCTTTTCACCCAACATAGGATGTGATATATATGATTAACAGTGATTTATTGACACAAATTTGCAGAGTTGGCGTTGAGCGCAGAAAGTAATGCGTGCGATGTCTACGGCTATCGGCGAAAGAGTGGTTGAACCGGAGCCTAGTTAACTGCATCGAGCATCTGATTGGTGGGTGCTGGCTGGACACGAATGGCAAGAGACACAAAGGATCTCGATCACCACTGTTCTATTTGACTTGTGTTTGTGCGTGTGAATTTTTAATATTTTAAATAAATTAATAAAGTGCAAACAAACGGCCTATCGACATATCTATTGATATTAGAAAGTCAGTATGTAAACATTTTTGACTAATAATTTAGGTAGGAATAATGATTACTATTATAATGTAAATTATTGTGGGCTGGCTCTGTTACACCCTGTATGTACGTGTATATATGAAAAACATATTTGACAGTAACTGGTTGTGGATAGGAGGTCGTCCTACTGATGATGTTGAATTCAACGAAACGCCGAGAATCGTTTCTCGGAAAAACAAACGGTTCGTATAAAATATTCGCAATCAGTTACTATTAAATATGTCTAACGACCGTAATAACAATCTTAACTCTTTGATGAAAAACATATGTTTTATGTCGCAATTTTTTTTTGATTCCCTTAGCTTCAGCATAGTTACAAATGGTGAAACGTCAGCTTACGTTTCTTTCGAGGCTTAGTCGTTTGTTATAGGGGAATTTTGATTTATTTTAATGATGCTTTATTGGATTGATATATTTTAATGAAGAAAATTCCGTACATTCGTAAAAATATATTAGATTAGGTCGTTCATAAAATTCATCAGTTTTGGGTAGGATTTAGGATAGATAGTGCAAAAATGTAATACATCCTATTTATATTAAAGTCTACTGAATTGTAAGTAAAGAGAGTAAGTTTAAAAGCTCTGAAAATGCAATTTTTCAAAAGCTGTATAATTCAGTACTTTAATCAATGTTATCTCCCGGGCTGGTCTCAAAGCGACAGATTATTCTAGAGGAATTCTAAGGAGCTGCACAGTGCACTGAAAAAATAAAACTACCGGTTTATCTCCACATTGTTATCGTTGTTTATTCAGAGTTCAGACTTCAAAGAAATGGGGACTCTGTCTTGCTCGTGAGGAGACAATAGTTCAACGCAAATTAAAGTAAGGATTTATACATACAAATGAATTACTCACAATTGTGAAAAAAGTAAAAAAAAAA
>JADDOH010013985.1:0-13289 GCA_016648135.1 Agrypnia vestita
ACTACCTTGATGGGCTTTCGAATGCCTTACCAATGGAATAACACTCTCACTATTTAATAATTAAACATTTATTAAAATTTTACATTTTATTCATTTTTTCAGTAATTAAATAACATTGAAGGCTATCTGTTGTGCTGATTCCGATATGATTATCGGGATCACCACCACAATATTATTAAGAATATATGATTGTATTTGAATAAATGAGATCATAAGTATCCGTTGCCCGAGTTGGCTTACATTGTTAATCTTTCCCATTTTCACTAGCTCTTGATTATTTAGAGGAAAAATTTGACTCATAATTTTTTGTTTTTATTCTTTTTATCAAATTTATTACCAATAAGCTGTTTGATTTTTTAAATAAAATAAATAAATCAAATCAAACGGAATTTAAAGTTAATTGTGTATCTTGTAAATTGGGGAATTTAAAATCGTAATGATTCGATAGTTTAATTTTAATATTAATGTATATTTGTCTCTTAGAAAAAAAAGGACCGATTCATCCTCTGTTAAGGCAGTAGATAATTTAAGGATTTTTGACGGGAAATTTCTCTTTTTTGGGATAAGACTAACATAAAACGTTGTTAAGCTAATGGTTTGGAAAAACTGTGAACGGTCGCCGGATATGTCCTTTGGCTAGACTGTTGTTTCGCTCACGAAACAACACCAATTTTACTCTCTGTCTTTCTCACTCTCTTTACATTATCCTTTTATATTCATAGGAAAATATTTCTAGCGAACGTAAGCTTAAAACTTGTAAATATATAACTCTGTAGGTAAGATGACATTTTTATGTTTTACTTGTATTTTTAGGAATCATTTAAAAATGTCATTTCGGCAATACTTCAGCATATATTAGATTAGGGGTATAGAAAAAAAGGGTCATTATGCAATTTATGAAAATAAAGGGTATTTGTTCAAAAATAATTAATTATTATCTGCCCGTACAGGTATAAGAGTTTTACAATTGATAAAATACATATTTTAAAAGCATTTTTTGAAAACACTAATTTTAAATTCGCCGATCAAACTCTTAAAATAGTTTCAAATACATTAGTCAATTACTAATGATGGTTTTGTTTCTGTACCCACTATATGATCCACTTAAACTAATAAAAATAATCAAATGTTTTATTTAGGCTGTAATTATATTTTTTCACTGGAAACCTGTTGATGAGAATATACAATATAGGCTGGGCCAGAAAGATTTTAAAAACATTATTTCGTACGAACAGCACATTGGGATTAGTTGTTTGTTTCTTGAAAATTCAGCATTGATGAAGCATTTCATGGGATGCATTATGTGTGAAAAGTTATTACCAAAATGTTGATTCGTACATTGTTGGCGCGGCGTTCATTTAGCTTTGAGCTCAAATTACGTGGCTCAAATCAGTTTCTTAGTAAAAATATAATTATCTCGTAGGTCAGAAAGTTTGAGGTTACGGGATTCACCTTTAAAGGAAGCCCATAGTCGACAGGAATAGAGAAAACAGTTAGCGATTTAAGATTTCATACAACACGATCGAGGACTTTAGAAGAGCTTGCCATATCAAGAATATCTTTATAGCGTATTTTGGCAAAAAATCTAAAATAGCACCTAATTAAACTTCAATTAGTACAAAAAACGAAACGAAATGACCATAACCTACCCTGTATTTTTGTCAAAGCGCTGTTAGAAGGTTTCAGAATTTTCTTTTTCGAACGAAGCTTATTCGCTTAAATGGGCATGTAAAAATACATAATGGCCATTATTGGACTACAGAAAATTCCAAATTAAAACATCAAAAGCTCCTTAGTTTCTCTCGAAGTTAACGTTTTGGCGGCCATTTCGGCTCAAAGAACATCGGTCCCTATGTTTTTGTGAATGAGAGATGCCAAACTGTATATTCAGACCACTGCACAACTATGTGAGGAGAATAATTTATCTTTTCGCAACTAGAAAAATTCAAAGCCATTTATTAACAGACAGATATGGTTTTAACAAGATGGCGAGATAAAACGTACGGGTTATTGGCAGTCATAAATGAGATTTTTTAAGGAAAATTGATGTCAGTCCGAGAGGTTATTCCGTGGCTAGACCTTTTTCCCTTTCATTTATTTTTCTACGAATACACAAAAAGTTGTATTAATATCAATAAGCTGACAATGATTATCCAATTGAAGATATATTCGGAAGAAAATGACTGCTATCTCACGGGAAAAATGCAAATATTTACAAATTTGAGGTCCAGATTCATAGAGTGTTTGTGCAGAAATATTGAAAGATGTTATTTTAAAAAAAATCATGTGTGTCCAATACAATTAAAATATATACTTCTTTCAGTACTACTGAAGTTTTTTCAAAGAATTTTTCAAATCCACTCAACTTAATAGCCCAACCTGTATAATTTAGTCTAGATTTTTTAAATCGCATTGTCTCTTATAAAACTGCCTTCATTTCTTATTACTTATTGGCAGTTCATTCTACTAACTATTGTTTAATATATAGTTTTACAGAATTTTTCAATAGATGAAGCTTTCATTTTGAGATTCGGAAAAGGTCGGTGTCAGCTGCTTCCATCCGAATATCTTCCGGCAATCATTCATACCTTGTATCGCACTGTAATGTCTAGTGGAGATTTAATCCTAATCTACAACACACTACGAGTCTCAATTACTGTACAGAAATACATCATAAAAATACCTATAATTAAGAAAAGTAAAGAAAAAAAACGTGTGTGACCTAACCCGGAATCAAACACAAAATTTCCAGTTTGTGAAATCAGTCCTCATTAGACTACCAAAGTCACCAGAGGGACTATTACAAGTTCAAGTATTGTATAATGCTAAATAATTTTAAAATTTAACTATAATTTATCTAATACTAGCTGTTCGTACCCGGCGTTGCACGGGTTAAGGATTAAGTTGAAAATAAATTTGTCGGGGGAAACAAAGGTTTGATTCGAACGGTATAGATTTGCATTGAAAATACATCAGGGGAGGAGAAGGGTTAAAACAAGGGGGAAATGTCGCATATGTTACCCGCCGAATCTCTAATAAAAAGTTTACAAATTTTGAGTCCTATCGGTTAAACGGTACAGATTTGCATCGAAAATATATCAGAGGAGGGGAAGGGTTAAAAGAATGGGGTTCCCCCGTTGCACGGGTTAAGGATTAAGTTGAAAATAAATCTGTGGGAGGAAATAAAGGTTTGATTCGAACGGTACAGATTTGCGTCGGAAATATGTCAGGGGGGGGGGAAAGGATATGAGAATAGGGGGGAAATATCGCCTATGTTACTCGCTGAGTCCTAAAGAATAAGTTTCCAAATTTTGAGTCCGATCGGTCAAACGGTACAGATTTGCATCGAAATGCATATGTCAGGGGGGGAAGGGGTATGAAAATAGGGAGGAAATGTTACCTATGTTTCGCGCCGAGTCGGGTAGAGAACAGACAGATAGACAGACATTGAGTTTTATAGGTATATATCTGTTTTATCTCAACTAAATGGAAATGGATAACAATTTTTAATTTTTTTTTACTACTTAAACTTTTCCTTTTAATTTACACAAATCTATAAGATGTACTTGAATCTTTTTAATTGCGATCTAAATTTACACAAATCCATTATATGCACTTGAATCATTTAAAAGCAATTAAAATTTACACAATTCTATTATATATACTTGTACCTTTGAACTGTATATCTGTCTTATGTTATTATTTTAAATTTATATTTTGTATATTAAATAAATAAATAAATAAAAAAGAAAAATACACAGTTTAGTTTGAAAACCATTGGTCCCTTAATTTTATTGATCTTTATAATATGAATTGTAATTTTTATCGTACGCCGTATCTTGTTGAAGGAACCAATGATCCCAAATCATGTTGATTATTCAATAAATATTGGTTTTATACAAAATGTTTTATTTTTATTAATGAAAATAATGTAACCATAAAGCTATTTTACTCTTATTTAAGAAATTATTTATCTATTCTTCCTTCGAAAATGCAGATTATATATTTTAGAGTTATAGCTAATAGTAATAATGGTTATGGCATTTTTCATATTTCCGTTGCTCTTCACTTTCTAACTAACTAACTAACTAACCATCACGCCGTTTCCCTGCAGGGGTAGGCAGAGAGGATTGAACGCCACACTCTTCTATCCTGGCACACCACTTTTGCTTCGGCCACATTCATACATCTTCTCATACACGTTCTACGATTGTTGCGGCTTTTAACAGGGCCATCCTCAAATACTTGTAGTACCTGATCGTGCCAGGTCTTTCGCGGACGCCCTCTATTCCTGTTGCCTTCAACATTCGCCTCATATATTTTCTTAACCATCCTTTCCTCGTTCATACGTTCCACATGACCAAACCATCTCAGCACTCCTTTCTTTAGTCTATCTACCACACTACAGCCAGCATTGCATTCACTTCTAATTTGTTCATTCCTCACTCTATCGACCAAAGATTTTCCACACAAGCGTCTTAGTGACCGCATTTCAACCGCATTCAGTCTACTTTCATTCCTCTTTTGCCAATTCCAGGCTTCACTTCCATACATAAGGGTTGGCACTAGAACGCCATTATGTACCGCTAGTCTTGCTTCTTTTGACAGATTCTTATTGGCCATAATTGCATTTAGTGCACCATTAACTTTGTTTCCCGCAGTTACTCTCCTTTCGATATCATTCTCAGCCTTGCCGTCTCTACTAAACATACTTCCCAAATACACAAACTCGTTCACTTGTTCTAAGCATTCGTTGTTTATAATTACATCACACTTAGTCACTCTTTCGTCTCTCTCGAATACCATCACTTTCGATTTGCTGACATTCATCAAAGTTCACTCTGCATGCATACATCGGACATCCTGGATACCAAGCACTGCAGATCAGCTTCACTGTTAGCCACTAATACTGCATCGTCTGCGTATAGCAGACAGGATATGGTGAGTCCGTCCATTTTCGCTCCAACTTCTAGTTCCTTCAGTTCTTTCATACAATTATCCATATACAGGTTGAAAAGCCATGGTGACATTACGCATCCCTGTTTGACACCTTTTGTAATATCAAACCATGATGTGAATGTCCCATTAATTCTCACGCAAGCACTACTTCCTTCGTACAGGGATGCAATTGCCTGTATGAGTTTACTCTTCACCCCATATTCAGACAAAACCTTCCATAACTTTCGTCTTATCACTCTGTCATACGCTTTTTGGAGATCCACAAAGGCACAAAAAAGTTTTTGGTTCTTTGCCAAAAACTTTTCGGTCATCTGGCGCAGTGAGAAAATCTGGTCCATGCATCCTCTTCCACTCATGAAGGCTCCTTGTACATCCCACACTTTTTCTTTCGTTGTCAACCTCACTCTTTCTATCAAAATTCTCGCATACAGTTTGCCAACAGAGCTCAATAGGCTAATGGCCCGATAGTTCGCGCAGTCCATTCGCGACCCTTTTCCTTTGTATAGAGGCATGATAACAGCTCTTCTCCAATCCTTAGGAGTGTAGCTGCCCTCTAAACATTGGTTGAAGAGTCTATGAAGCCACGTGAGTATTACTGGACCACCACCCTTAATGTACTCGGCAGCAACATTGTCATAACCCACAGCCTTGCCATTCTTCATGCTCTTTTTTAATTTCTTCCACAGTTATTTCATTCACACTGTCGTCACTATTCATAAATCCGTTGGACGCCTCAAAGGAGTCCTCACTCACATTCCCATTACTCTCATACATTTCTTCAAAAAATTCCTTCCATCTATCTTTTATTTCATTCTCGTTTCTAAGCATCTTTCCATTCTTTGACATAATAGCATTCACACAACCTCTTTTCGTACCACTTCGAGACTTTTTAACTTCCTTCCAAAAGATCTTGATATTCTCTTGGAAGTTCTGAGTCAATTTAAGTCCCTCGTCCTTCCTCAAACGCTCCTTTCTTTCTTTCACTCCTTGCTTTACTTTTTTCTTACATACAATATATAAATCCTTTGCTAGCGTATATCCATTCACATCTCATTCTTTGATGCCAAGAGGTTACACCACGCTTTTTTCTTCTCATTTATAAGATCTCTAATCTCGTCATCCCACCATGCATCTCCTTTCTTCCTTCCTTGGACGGTCACACCGCACACTTCCTTGGCTGACTCATACAGGCTCTTTTTGATGTGTTCCCATGCACTATCAATATTGAGCTCTTCCATACATTTCTCATTTAACCTTTCAGCGGTTTTCCTTTCAAACTTTTCCCTGGTATCCTTCTCTTGCAATCTTTCGATTTTGACCCTAGTCGGGGCTACCACTGTTTTCTTCTTAGATCGCCACCCATGAAACAGATTCACTCTTGATACTACAAGAAAGTGATCCGTTTCAATTTCAGCGCCCCGAAACACCCTGGTGTCAACAGTGGCGGACCTCAATCTAGAGTCAATTACAACGAAATCAATCATTGACCTTTCATTTCCTCTTTCCCACGTATATTGGTGGATTCCTTTGTGTTCAAAAAAAGTATTGGATACAAAAAGGTTCCACTCCAAACATACTTCAAGCAAACTATCGCCATTTCCATTCGTCCTTCCATCCCCAAATATACCAAGCGCAGACTCGAAGCCATCTCTTCGAGTTCCAACCCACCCATTCAAATCTCCAGCCAAAATCAATCCTTCGCTGTCGCTTTTCATGTCTATGACATCTCTTACACTCGTCCAAAATTCATCTTTCACTTCGTCTTTATCTGAGTTCACAGGGGCATAACCTACAATAAGAAATACCCCAGTGATCCCAATTTTGAAACGGATCCACATGAGCCTGGCACTAATGAACCCATATTCTTTCATACATTCGACCATTCGCTCAGAAAGCAGCGTTGCAACACCCTGGCATGCTCGGTCTGCCTCTGGGACTCCCGACCACAGTACGAGCAGATCATTGTGTTCCATCTCTCCACTTCCTTTCTTCATACTCTCACTTATACATAGTACATCTAAACATTTACTCCTCATGCTGTCACACATTTCATTCATCTTCCTTTCCATTCCTCCTCTAATATTCCACACACCAATCCGGCATTCTATCCTCCTCTTTGCGCCACCGTGGGGACTGCGGCATGACAGGTGGCTAGCCTTGTCGCTACCTATAGGCATAGTTCCCACAATTAATTACCTAAAACTCACATCAAGCACTCATCTCTCGCTTGCATTTCTCACAATACCTGGCTTACATCTAAAGTACACATAACAGTAGGCTAAAAATTATTCACAAACTAAACTACATATAATAATAAATTTCCTTATACACAAAACACTAATAAACAAATAGCTTAAATCTAAATTACACATAATAAGAGTCCTTACACATACTAATTCGATAGTCTTTCTTAAATGGAAGGAGGTCTACTACATTCAGTACTTAAATAATCTGTACTATATATCTCGTAATATTCATATCACAATTATTGTCATACTATTCAGATTTCAATGTTCAATTCAGACCAGACTAAGAGACCGCATTCCGCGGACGAATATTGAAAATATTTCTTATTGTTTTTAATTATAAAGTTATAACGCTTTCGCAGGTAAAAGATAGCGAATTGTTTCCCTGGAGAACCAGCCTCAATTAATCCTGTAAAGGATTTTTATACTCCAGACGTTTCGAGTAAATATCACTACTCATACTCAAGAGCCTTTTTATCCCGAATCTTGCCTTAAACTGACGAGTAATTTCGAGCGTTTCAAGCAAGAGAGACAACATAAAAATGATCTTTACCTCTTTGACGCGGGTTCCCCCAGAAAATGACCCGTTATCTTTTACCCGTATATACATACGAGTACATATATTTTATTTATTTATTACATATTTCATATTACACATGTTGTATAAATTTTATCTTTGTCTTACTTACTTTAAATCCATAAAATGAGCTAATCGCTCGTAAGGATCTAATATATAGAAAAAACAAACAAATTAATATGTTTGAGTATAAAAGCACATAAAAAACGAATATTCAAAATAAGAAATGTAAAAAAATGTTTGTTCGCATACATGAGAAAATGAAAAAAGACAGTGTAATCAGCACATAAATAAAATAAAACCTGTTTTCTGCGGTTTGGTACCTATACAAATGCAGTTGACAAAACTATCAATAATATATCTTTAGAAATCTATACCTATAAAACTGAATGTCTGTCTGTCTGTCTGTTCTCTATACAAATCCACACCGTTTGTCCGATTCGATTAAAATTTTGCTCACTTATGCATTAGGACCCGGTGGGTAACATAGGCAACATTTCCCCCCTATTCTTATACAACTTCCCCTCCCCCTAACATATTTTCGATGCAAATCTGTACCGTTTGACCGATCGGACTTAAAATTTGTAAACTTATTCTTCAGGACACGGCGGGTAATATATGCGACATTTCCCCACAATTATTTTACCCCTTCCCTTCCCCCTGATATATTTTCAATGCAAATCTGAACCGATCGGATTCAAATTTTGGAAACTTATTCTTTAGGACCCGGTGGTTAACATTTACCCTTTACCCTCCCCCTGATATATTTTCGATGCAAATCTATATCGTTCGAAGCGAAACTTTGTTTACCCTTACAAATTTATTTTAAACTTAAGCCTTAACCCGTGCAGCGCCAGGTATGAACAGCTAGTTAATTATAAATATATCTTCCATGCATCTTTGTACTACGTATTCAAAGTCTTTGGTCCCTTCTTTTTCATAATTCACACTATTCTCAAATAATCTAGTGTGTTCGTACTTACGCAGGTCGTAAACAATATTACAGGATAATCAATTGTTCATGTGGTTAATATTTGAATAGTAGATTACGCGTCCTCCAGGATCTATAATTAATAATAATAGTAATGAGCGAAAGAAAGAACGGGATTCTATTCTCCCACACGACAAATTCATAGATGAATAAATCGCGTCTTGACGTGAGGAGATAGCGTCTCCCACGTGGGAGAAATATATAGGCTGTTTCAAACGGTACGCAACTTTAAATACAGGCATAATATTAAATCAATATATATATATATATATATATATTTTTTTTTTTTTGTCTAAAATGCTCTTTTACCGAGATATCTCCCACGGGGATGTTAACGAGGAAGACCAATTTCATGATCTCCTCGTTCACCTGACAATACCTGACAAGAGCCAAAAGTTAGTCATTATAAGAAAAATTGAATATATATTTAAGATTGAAATAAGGGAAACTCTCTAGGGTACGGAATTCAATACGAAGCAACAAAAAACACGAGCATGTAAGACTGTACTTGGCTGTAGAGCGTTTCAGACTGAATATTCGTGTAACATTTATTATTCAGAATGTGATGTTTCGCGTACCTACATTTCATTTATAACATTTCTACACACTTTTACGGACAGCGATCGAGGACGTGACAAAATATATGTATTTTGAATTAAACAGAAACATCTTCTTCAAAAAGAGTTAAATAATTTTGTGGTGACGTTATTAATATAATTAATAAAAAAACTAACCCACAAAAACCAAGTTTTAATTATACTACCTTTCTCATTTACTAGTTGAAACAGATTTCGCACCTACCCCAAGCGTCTGGCTCGAGTCGGGCAACGCTACGAAAGGGAGTAATAAAATATTTCGAAAAATCCAAAACTATACTATAATTATTTTAACAAATTTAAACGAAAATTTTTTAGATCATTTTTACGTCACCACGAGTCTGTCTGCAATGTTTCAGCTCGATTGGATCACGGAAAAAGGGTTAAAAATTGATCCAAAGTTTTTTCGGCAGACAAGCAGATGCTACGAGTTAAAAGAAAGGGAGTAATGTACTTTGTTTTCACCCCTTTTGTATTAAAAATATCAACATGTTACAAAGCCCATAGCTCCTTCGTCAGTGTTAATAGTAAATTGAATATTATAAATAACCAGACCATTTTTACAAATACTTATCTATTAAATTTGTTTTCATGTTAGTAGGTACTTCATTATTATTTATTTCCCATATATTATTTTTATAGTCTACACTTAGATTTTTTATTTTTTATTTGTTAGTATACAATTGTATCCCGACGAAGGGGCCATGGGCTCTAAAACATGTTGATATTTTCAATACAAAAATGGTGAAAACAAAGTTCATTTTTACTAATTATGTAATCAAAAATTAATCAACCGCACAATTTATTGATAATTTGTGAAAAAAAAATTAAAAACTTTTTGTTTTACCCACAACAAAATGATTTTCTATATATTTTCCTACATTTTATTAATATCTTGTCTTAAGATTTGGACGTTTACTCGTATCTTAAAAAACTGACTTATAGAATAATAACGAAAATAATTTGTTAAATATGTATATGTGTAATGTTGACAACTTTTTGAAACTTTAATTTTATTAATCTATAAACAAACAAGAACCGTAGATGTAGTCGACATTCATTGCGTAATAATTGCAATAAGCCAATAAGACTAATAATTTTCTAGAATGAGTAATCATTTTATACAAATTTTGCTACAGTTTTTGCGAACACTTTAACTAGACTCTAATTGACACTATTTGCCAAAAATGTCAGGTACTGTCTCGTATTTTTGTGTGCTTTGGCTAGGCACACAAAAATATTTTCTGCTGGGTTGCTAAATTGAATATCATGTGGAGGCAGCCATGTTTTATATGTATACACATACAGGTCAGCGCGATTGTTTTCAGCTCGCATTGTCATTTCCATTACCCTCCAAAACTCTTGAACGATACGGCCCTGGTTTTCGCACAATATTCTGTCTGGAATTTCTAGGTCAACGCGGCTGTCTTCAGCTCGGCAGCATATTTCCATAACGAGATATGAAGCTTTGAAATGTTCAATTAAATATCGAAATCTAGAAAAAAATTAGAGATTTCTATTTCAAATAACACGTGGATAAAAATATTTAAATGTGATGAGACTCGCTTTGACTAAATGGTTGTGTTTCGGATTTTTTATTTCTTCTAAACACCCATTTTTTTCATTGTTTTTTGGTGAAATATGTAACTAAAATAACTAACCAACTAACCATTACGCCGTTTCTCGCAGGGGCTGAGGGCAGAGCAACCCCATATTCTTCTATCCAGGCATATCACTTTTGCTTCGGCTACATTAATATATCTTCTCGCGCATGCTCTACGGTTGTTGAGGCATTTAACAGGGCCATCCTCCGATATTTGTAGCATCTGATCGTGCCGGGTCTTTCGCGGACGCCCTCTATTTCTGTTGCCTTCAACACTCGCCACACATATTTTTTTAACCATTCTTTCCTCGCTCGTACGTTCCATGTGACCACATCATCTCAGAGATCCATTCTTTATCTATCTACCGCGTCACAACATTCACTTCTAATTGCACAAGCACCTTCATTCCTTTTTTGCCAATTCTTCACTTCCATACATCAGATTTGGCACTAGAGCGCCATTATGTACCGCTAGTCTTGCTTCCTTTGACAGATTGGCCATAATTGCATTCAAAGCGCCACATACTTTGTTTCCCCCAGTCACTCTCTTTTCGATATCGTTCTCAGCCTTGCTGTCTCTACTAAACATACTTCCCAAATACACAAACTCGTTCACTTATTCTAAGCATTTATTTTTTACAATCACACTTATTGCTTGCCCAACGTAACTTGGCGTGCGGCGAATTTTGAACTAAAACCCGCCCCGCCCGCACCCGGCGGTAACCCCTCGCCCTGTCATTCAGTTCATTCTCGTCTTTGAGCGCGAGCTGTGTCATCTTGATTACCAATATACACTGAATTATTATGTCCAAAACATCCTAAACAGTCCGGGATGGTGCAAGAACAATTGCCAATGAAGTATTAAATTTTTGCGAAGCTGAAAAAGCGGACAATGGACCGATATTACCGTCTGACAGTTTGACAGATAGAACGGCCGCCATTACTGCATGGTTTCTTTAGTGCTGCCCGACTGTTTTTAATTTCTGTATTTAATACGACACCGGTCACCGGACATTCTGTACATTATGTATTGTGTAATAAATATACACCCTGACAACTTCTGTTACGCGACAGCGACGCCCTCCCTCGCTCGCCTAGTTATAGTGGTACGTCTATAGTCATTCTTTCGTTCCTCTCGAACACAATTACTTTCGATTTACTGTCATTCATCAGAAGTTTAGTCTCCATGCATAGGTACATCGCACATCCTGGACACCAGGCACTGCAGATCAGCTTCACTATTAGCCTCTTATACTGCATCGTCTGCGTATAGTAAGCAGGATGTGGTGAGCCCGTCCATTCTTCTACTTCTTTCCAAAAATGTTTTTTCCCAATTTTTTTTTTCCGAAATTTTTTTTCCCAAAATTTTATTTTCCGAAAAAAATTCTTTGCCCAAAAGCTTTTTTCGATTTTTTTCCCGAAAATATTTATTTTTGAATTTTTTTTATCAAATTAAATAAATACATAGGTACTTATTCCCTAGGAACCGACTGCAAAAGTACCGTCATTTTTGACGGGTTACAGCTAGTACGCTAGTACAACATATGTGTATTAAAATCCGTGTCTCGGACGAAGTAGGGTAGTAACATAAATAAGTTAGTGTATACAAATTTTATCTGCACATATTTCGGGGTGAATTTTTGCGTACATTATTAGCCGAGCGCTACTCGAGGAGCTCTGAATACAAAATTCGAGAGCGGCTGACAAACTCACGCGTGTCAAGTTTTCAAATATAAATATAATTATTCAAGAAACGGTTTCTTTACAAGATTGCCAACATAATTATTGTCTAGACGTTTATAAACGTAACTCACTGCCACTTGAACTTTACTTCGATGGTGGCGATAATCATTAAGGCGACGGGACGTCGGCATATTCAATTCAATTAATGCATTATTTTTATCTTCATAAAAACGCGCTAGATGTCTCAGACACATATACCTTGCGTTTTAGAAAAAATATGCAAAATTTAATTTAAATAAATTTTATTGAAATAAAGGTTTAGGTACATAAAAAAAAACAGTTTTGTGCATATAGTTGGGGATATCTACATTTAACCTATTTAATTTAATACATTTAACAGGTTTGCAATATCGCTTGAAACTTTGTCACAGTAGAGCATATACAGGGTGAAACAGAGCTAGTCCACAATACTTTACAGGTGGATTCCTGCCTTGACTATGAATCGAAAATGTTCAAGCAACCATGACCTAATATTGACAGTTAAAGAGATATGCGACATAATTTTTTTTTTCAATATCCCTGACATGTTTTTTGCAAAACATTAGACTATCATTTAGTAACTTATAACTTATAT
>JADDOH010013986.1:0-17046 GCA_016648135.1 Agrypnia vestita
TTCCAGTAATATAAATAATGTACTGTCGACCATCTTGAATCGAGAACCAATCATAAAGATGCTCAGTTCAAAATTTTATGAATGATTTCTTATTGTATTGAAAATAAGGATTTCATGTTAGCATTGATGTTTTTACAAAAACGCCGTAATAGTCAGATATTCGTTTTCAAAACAAAAAACACATTCGTTCATTCGATATATAATGCGGCTACCAAAGTTGTATAGTTTCTAAACTTTTGAATATAGAACCTTTTTAGGCCGAAAATCGATAAAACATGATAGTGGGTAGGCACGTAGACTTTTTTGAAAATGCAAACCTTTTTTGATTCGCTTCATATGTATGTCTGCGATGCTGCGGCATTCAATTCAGATCGACGTCGATTTGATAACATTTATATCTTATTTGAACTATCACAAACCAATAGTTACATTTGTACCACTTCAGAAACAAATATTAATAATTTAACTACATAAAGTATTTTCAATTACATTTACCATCTAGGTACCTAGATACCGTATTATGTATTATTACACAATTTTAACCAATATATAAATATCAATTGTCACAATCACGCCAAAGAAATATAACTTCTACCATGCATACATGAGTGCATACACTCTCCTCAAATCCTTTTTAATATAAATAATGAAAACCGCGATGTCCTATGATATTTAAATCAAACTAAATTTATCTTTTAAGAAGACATACGGAAAATCCGTCTAAAGAAAATCCATGTTCTTAAATTGCATTTTTGCGATTTAAGAAAATTTGTATTTATTGGATTTTTTTTTATTTTAAACACTCTTTGTCTGTTCCTCTTAAATTTTTGAGCGATTAACATTCAATCCAGTTTAAATATGGTTTTTATTTACAGAAATTAAGGTGCCGACAAAGCCTCCGACCACAAGCACAACAACGGAAGCTCCTACAACAACGATATCAAGTAACAATTTAATTTATTTAATACCCTCAAAATATTACAATCCCAAATAATGTACTGAAAATAACAACAGGTATTATAATAATATTCATGTAATCGCTTCACATGCTTTGGGAACTAAGAAAAATTCAAAATGTCAAGCGGCTTGTATTATTCAATGATTTATGCGGATTCCAATTAATTTTTAATAACGAGTTGTGAAAAGGAACGCATTTATTTCTTGGCATCCAGAAAATTTATACATAGAAATGTTTATATTACGATATGTATCTTTTATCGAAGTGATGAAGATAATTTTCATATTTTTTTATTTCATTGTCTTGCATTTTATTGGTCAAAAAATAATGATTTGCGCATTCTTGCATTTTATTGGTTGAAATAAACTGATTAATCAATGTACTAAATGCAAAATCAAAGTCACCTTTTATAATCCCAATTTTATATAAATGTAATATATTGTAATATGTAATTTTTTTAACTCAACATAATTTTTTTCATTTTTCTTTATATATATGTAAAAAATGATTATTTTTAACCGTACCTAAATACTTTCATTTATCGTTTTCTCTCTTTTCAATCTTTCACATTTAAATCACCACAAATCCGCTTCGTTTGATCTCCGCAATTTTAAATTTAATACATTTTTAATCAGGTTTTACTAAAAATCATGAATTTCAAACATAAAGAAAAATTACTTTTAAAATTTTTCAAGTCTAAAGCTCTATTGAAAAATTACATAAATGCAAGCTTTAACATATCATGTTGTATTTGTTTCATTTTAATTTCAGTTTATACTACAAACCTTGTCTTAGACATCCTTGTACTACCTTCAAAAATTATGTGTGTATTCTCTATAAACGTATCTCAGAAATGGTAATAAGATCCATATATTCTCAAAATATTTTAAGGTGGTGTAACGATATTGGCCTATTCAAATAGACATTGCTGAAAAATTATACGAAAATATCTATCTGCTAAAGTTTATAGTAAAGAGAAGCTTCACAAACCGTTAAATACTCTATAATTAAATATCTGCCGGATAAGTAGGTGCGGGCGAGCGTTATTATTTCTGCACGCGGGCGTGTAAAGCGGGCTTTATGTTATATGATTCTGATGAAGCGAGCCAATCAGGAACGTTTGTTCGCGGAACGAATTCGGCCAATCAGAGGCTTTCGGAGAGTTAGACTTGACCTTTACACGTCGGTTGGAGTCAAAAATGGCGAGAAATATAGACTATATAAGCCATACAAATTCGAGGATCGCGCTTCTTTCTTCAGCATCAACGTTGGCCGGAGGCTCTTGTGGAGAGAGGACCGAAATACCATCAGTGAGTCACAGAGGCAGCAACACTCGACGATACAGCTAAGCATTTTCAATATTATTTATTTCTATTGCCTTTTTCGTGTATTCAATTTAGAACTTTCTGGATCGTAACAATTATTGATACATGTTGTGGATTGTTTTGTTACGTATTTTGGGCCTAGGGATAATTATTACTATACGCGCTTCAGATTCAATATACAAGAAATCGTAATATGGCGACTGTGATAATTCCAGCGGGTGAATTATTGCATAACGCTTATGAAATATATAATTCTGTCGCTGTTCATATGAAAAATCATTTAAATTTGATATTCATATATTACCAAAGATATAAAGGCTTTAAAATGGAATACTTTACTGACGAAGGGTGTTTCGTGTTTGTTTGTGGGATTTAAAATTCAGAATAATTATGTATATTCAATGTCGCGAGGTTCGGAATGTACGAGAGATTCTTCAGGGCGGATGTATCCTTATGCAAAAGAATGCTTTGTTATCTATACTGGCGATTGAATACACGGATTTCTATATGATCTGTATTATTTTGGGGATAATTCGGAATTTAATTATGTGTTTTGATATCACGATTGTAAGCGTGATATAGGTTCAAATCGTACGAGGAATTTCCTACAAACAATATATTTTAAAAATGCATCTGGATTTTATATTTATTTTATTAAAACATGAATGTGTGGTTTATTTGAACTCGTTACATGTTTGTATTGCGTATCATTAGGCAATCGTTGAAAACACGATTTGTTCCTATCAAGTTCTTATAAAGACGTGTTTCGAATTGTATATATTCCTTAATTGCGATAGTTATTCATATGACATTGTTTTTATTCATTCAATATTAGATATTTGAAATGTTTTTTTTACAACATATTCCATTATTGTGGGTCGTTTACGGTTAGATCAGATCAACCTTCGGTCTTCCGTAGCCGTGATAGTTTTCATATGACATTGTTTAATTCATTCAATATTAGATATTTGAAATGTTTTCTAGAACATTTTTCACTATTGTGGGCAGTTCGCGGTGTGTTCAGGGGTGGTTAACCTTCGGCCTTCCGTAATTGCGATAGTTATTCATATGACATTGTTTTATTCATTCAATATTAGATATTTGAAATGCTTTCTACAACATTTTCCATTATTGTGGGTAGATCGCGGTCTGTTCAGGGGTAGTAAACCTTCGGTCTTCCGTGATCACGTTATTCACTTATATGACAGATTGTTTTGTTTTGTTCGTTTAATATAAGTAATATCATATATTTTTATGAGTTTCCGTAATTATCTATCTATATGATTTTATAATGACCGTGATGCAACGAATACTACTCCCACGAAAACGAATATCAGGCCTGTGGGCAGTTCGCGGTGTGTTCAAGGGTGGTTAACCTTCGGCCTTCCGTAATCGCGATAGTTATTCATATGGCATGGTTTTATTCATTCAATATTAGATATTTGAAATGTTTTCTACAACATTTTCCATTATTGTGGGCAGTTCGCGGTTTGTTCAGGGGTAGTTAACCTTCGGTCTTCCGTGATCACGTTATTTACTTATATGACAGATTGTTTTGCTTTGTTCGTTTAATATAAGTAATATCATATTTTTATGAGTTACCGTAATTATTTATCTATATGATTTTATTATTGAGAGTGATGCAACGAATACTACTTTCATGAATACGAATATCAGGCCTACTATTCGGTGAATACGAATGCGAATATTTCCACCAAGGTGGGGGAACTTGAACATACTTGTAAATATAATAACCTTGATGCAACGAATACTACCTTCATGAATACGAATATCAGGCCTACTATTCGGTGAATACGAATGCGAATATTTCCACCAAGGTGGGGGAGAACGCAAGCATACTTGTAATTGTATTGTTTATGTCTGCTTGTGATATCACTATACGGCGTAGATGAACTAGTTTGAAAGGGCTTATGTTCTGTATGTGCTTGGCGTAGAGGGAATAGTCTTCTCGTTTCTAGGATTCTATACAGGTTTACAGGTGCTGATATTGAAATATATATACAAGGAAAACACTATTTTGGGAACCATTAACTGGATGGAAGATATTGAAGCACACATACACACAAGGAGGACGTTATGTTAAATACATGACTGGAAAGTTGTTATTGGAAAACACAGGCGTCCAGTCGGCGGGACGCAAGCATATTTGTAAATATATTGGTCATATCTGCATGTGATATCATTGTACGGCGTAGATGAACTAGTTTTAAGGGATTTATGTCCTGTATGTGCTCGGCGTAGAGGGAATAGTTTTCTTGTTTCTAGGATCTAATACAGTTTTACAGGTGCTGATATTGAAATATATATATATATATATACAAGGAAAACACTATTTTGGGAATCACTAACTGGATGACAGATATTGCAGCACACATACACACAAGGAGGACGTTATGTTAAATACATGACTGGAAAGTTGTTATTGGAATACACAGGCGCCACTAGAAGATATGGGCAGTTTGCAGAGAACTTCAACTTCTGTCAGTTAAGGACCTTTTACTATTACTATTCTTTCGCCTTTTTGCATAACCGTGGATGAACTAGATTGAAGGGGTTTATGTTCTGTATGTGCTCGGCGTAGAGGGAATAGTTTTCTTGTTTCTAGGATCTAATACAGTTTTACAGGCGCTGATATTGAAATGTATATACAAGGGAAGTGAAGGGCTACACAGGCGCTGGTAATTGCTCAATTTTGGAGAGGACCCGTTATATTACTTCGGTTCAGGATGCCATCTCAGAAGCAGACCAACTACAGAAATAAGATAAGAACCTTTAATATTATTTATTCTTTATTTTCTTATGTGTATCAAATGGAATGTTCTTGCTATATAATTTGTCATTGTCACATGGTCACTATTCATTTCATTACGTGGGTTCAGAGTTCGACGGCAACGGACGCGGTAACTAGTTGGTACTTGCCGGGGCGTGACGTCGGAATTATTTCTTAATTATCTTTAGGATAGAAGCGAGGTCATTGTACGTGCATTCTGCATTTCAAACGTTTTACTAACATATATAAATACATATTATTGCGTTTTACAAATTGAATATGATCGCGGGAAATAGGCATTTCGTCCGGTTATGCAATATTAACTTCCAACGTAGCATAATGAGATCTTATTACCGGTGCGAGACTCTCGAGGTTAGTCACGTGATTGTTGTATAAATGGAATAATGAAGGGGATTGAAGAAAGAGATACACTCGCGATACAGATAGTTGTATGTAACTGGGATCACATGACGGGGTGCGTGTTCTCGGTCCAGGGGATGAACGGGACTGCGGAGACACTCTGGGTGGGTCTAAGTAGAATTGCGCAAAGCCTCCACACAGTTAAAATGTGTTCAGTCAAGCAAAGGTGAAGCATTTCGAATCGGACCAGAGCGTCGTGCCTCAAACACAGCCGGAGGGAAGAAGCCCCTACGTTCTTTCACTCCCCTTGGCCCGACGAGCTCGAATTCCGGATATGAATGTTCATGAATGTCAGCTAAAAGACTCAGGTAGCCGTACCTCAATCGAAACCTTCGTTCGGGACCTCATCAACGTACGAGACAGGGCGTTCCGCATGGACGAGCAACTATGAGAAGCAAATGAAGGGGATTGAAGAAAGAGATACACTCGCGATACAGATAGTTGTATGTAACTGGGATCAAATGACGGGGTGCGTGTTCTCAGTCCAGGGGATGAACGGGACTGCGGGGACACTCTGGGTAACGTGTTTCTTACTTGTGTTTTGAATATAACGTATGCTATTATATCTTGTAAATCTGTCGTAAATGGGTACCGCGTGTGGTTGCGCTAACACTGTTCTAAGCAGCTATTATGAGGTATTGATAATCAAGGCGGGCGGAATCTTTAGCGTATGCCGTTAACTTGGCAACGATTGTATTGTTTTATATTTCAGTATTTTAAACACGGTGGTATTATAGTTATGACTGTACTATGTAAGGAAGTTTTGCTACTAGCGTTTATTCCTCAGCTACGCCGCATATAGTTGGCTTTTAGGCCGACTCAGGACGTGGACGATATCGGCTGTCTCTCGTATAGGCGAAACTGTAGAATTCTGGAACGGTTTCTAGAAGGGCCAAAGTAATGTCGGAAATATGTTTTATGTCTCTGGCATTTCGTCGATAAGTGTTCGAAGATTGTACGTGAATTTCGAGTCGATAACGGTTAGGCGATCTATCATCTTTAGTAAATAAATCCGTTATGTTATTTACGAGTACGGATTAGTTACGTGCGTTTGTTATTTCCATAGTTAGGTAAGAATTCGTTCTATATTAGTCTAGTCGCGTTAATAAGAATACGAATTTCACCACGTATCAAAAGAATTTTGGATAGCTACGGACACAACGGAGGAGGAATTTTCCTAACCACTAGATAGATCACGACTGGCCAATTTTGAAAATATAAATTCTTAACAAAAAAAAAAATAATATTAGCTTTCATGTAAATATACTTCCGAAGTTCTAAGTTCGACTTAAGTTTTTATCTAGTAGCTTAAAGCATAAAGTGTGTGCTTAAAAGTCACAAAAGTTGTAATAAAGCCCGATGCGGTAGCTTAAAGTCTCAAGCTTTGGGCTTTTCGTAAAACTTATATTATTAAACTTTATAGTTAGGTATTTAGTTTAGGTGTACAGGTAGGTACGTTACAGTGGTCTATGCATTTTTTATTTATAAAATATACGAGGTAGTTAATGAATAACGTGGTGAGTGTACTCTGAATTAAATCTATTCTTGAAATCCTACCTTACTAGCATGACACAGATAATAATGTCTGAAATTTGGAACAAGTTATACCACAAAACCACTAGCTTATGACGGTATTGTCATATACAACATTTTACATAAATAGCTATTTTTGACTTTTCATCTTGGAAATATAAGAAAACAAAACAAATTGAAACGTGAAATATTCGGTTGTCACCAAGACTCAAACTAGGAATTTCTATCACAAAGAAATTATCATTATACAATGGAGGAATATTATCGTTACACAACATTTTCTTCTTCTTCTGTTTCTTCTTCTTCTTCTACTACTTATCTTATTGGGTCGGGGTCCCTGCACTGCATAGGAGGTTCCAACTCTTCCTGTCTTGGGCTGTGCTCACGACAAAATAACAACACAACTATTCAAATTTACGAAGAATTTATAATGAATGTAATTATTTACAGACATTTTGAAATGAGTAATTTATTTATTTCCGAATACAAGCTGTCAACTTTCATAAATTATATTTTCGGTACATTTATTTTTTCTGTTTATATTTCTAATTTGATCAACAGTATTTCTAATTTTTTTTTTAATATTGAGCCTTCACAATGAAAATGAGTTTGCATTAAAATATAAAAGTATTATATTTTCTCATTATTTCCGTTGGGACTCATTATGTAATATATCTTCTTTAATTAATTTTGAAAATTAATATGCTGTGTGAAAGAAGCGAATAAGGAAACATAAAAATGTTGTAAATAATAAATTACTAAATGGAATAGTTGATTTTAAAGTGAATGCTATAGTATTTATTATACGATATTCAAAAATATATCCGAAATCTCCGGAATCATAGAACTTTTATAAAATATAACAACTTATTTAACTTTAAATCCAAAAATACAACTAGAAACTCTACTTTTAAATAGTAAGCTTTCAACCTTCCATTAAATCTTGTTATTATAAATATTTGTTAAAAACTTATGTTACATTTCAGGTGCGATGACTTCTACACAGGTTGCGGTTATTAGAAGAAAAGTATTAATCGCAAAAACTACCAACGGTGAGCTTCAATAATATTATATCAATGTTTTATAATATAATATCAATCAGTATTATATATTAAAAATTATCCAAGTCAAAGAAACACTATCGCCTTAAGGATACAATATACATTTTTTTACTTTATTTTGAAAAAATACATATATGTAACAAGCATTAAAATATATGTTCCGCACAGGAACACGCAAAAGATAGTATGGTTCCACGTGCCCAAACTTGAAGAAACGCACCGAAAGTTTCAGATAGCAAAGTCGTATAAAAACCAATCTAGAAACGCCGGTGTAGTAGAGGTTGCCTTAAAAGGGCCAAAGAAGATCCAGAGAAAGTCCAAGTAGTCAGCAGGGTCGTTGTAGGTAGAGAGAAATGAAAGACTGGTAAAAGTGGTCCGATAGGCTCATAAAGCACCTTCAGGTGTACTGAATTGCTCGCCGTTATGAAACTGTTTATATAGCCAAATTACAAAATCCCCTCCATAACTCCATCGTAAAACAATCAGCCAATCACAAAGCTCGCTTTGCCGATTTCAGCGCTCGCGCCATCTCTGAGTGAATTTTGGTACTAATCAGTCTTACGATTGGCTGCGGAGATCGGCAGAAAGCACTTTACTCCGACATAAAAAATCATAAAAATGGTTTCATCGTCTTTTTGAGACGTAAATCATGTTAATTTATACAAAACTAAACCTTGCTGCTAATCTAACATAGTCTATGGGACCCGCAAGGTAGTATTAACAGAGTTATTACAAGTTATGTACCGAGTGCAATCGGCTAGTTACATTAAATTCAATAAAAATAGTTCTTAAATAGATACATGAATTTTTGTGTAATAATTACGAAGTATATTTTATAACGAGACTTTTGACTATAGTTTGATGAGTGAACAATTAATATTATGTCAGTTATAAACAATTTTATCAAACAAAATTACCCCTACGTTTCTGATGTAATTTGTAGTCGTAAATATATATTTTTTGTATAGATATTTACTGGAAGAATGCAATAAAGAAAGTTTCAGTTTAATTGGACTGCTGTAGCGGCCAATATTTAATTTTGACTGAAAGTCATCTTTTCGGCATTGTATCGCTCGGCCGGTGGGGTCGCTATCAGCGATTGCGCTCATGTTGAGCGTAAAAGGTCCGTTTTAGGGCCACTATTTTTAATTTCCCTTTTTATGTTTTCTATGCGTTTCTTGACTTTTCCTGTGTTTTTAATAAAAAATATTTTTTGAAGAATTTTTAATGTTTAATTTATATTTTGCGTGTACGGTGCTCCACGCACTGTTTAGTAATGATGCTCCTCCGCCAGTCTACGTCCAGTCGGTCTTGTGCGACGAGACTCTGATTTTACGGGCTGGGTACCCGTAAATCAGATGCAAGCGATATGGGGAACGGTCAGTCTGCAGCCTGCCGCCCCATTTTAATATTCGGAATACCAGAACGGTCAGTCTGCAGCCTGCCGCCCCATTTTAATATTCAGAATACCAGCCGGGCGCACCATTTGGCTGGTTCTCGGAATTGTATTGACCATACCAGTCTAAATTATCACTCCTCGTGAGCGGGTCAAATTTCAGAAATATTAAATATATAGTCAGTCAAAAATGCCGCGAACGGCCGATTGCTTCGAAGCGCATCATCTATCGCTTTGCAAGCGATTTACTCTCTTTATTAAAAAATAAATGATGTGACAAAAATCCATAAATATTACATTGTATATGTCAATATTTAAATCTTTAATAATAAACATTATTCATAGAGTCCATCTGTTTACATAAACAAACACTGGCATTGTTTCGTGATGACGCCACCGTTCCACGGCGATTGTTTCGAACTTCTGATTCCTGTCCGAAACAATATACTTAAATATTTTAAGGGATAATAATACTTTAAAATGTCTATGTAATATTTTTTAGCAAAATTTTATTCATTAAATAAATTAGGAGGACAGCCTTTAGATGATTTATATAAATGAATATTAGCATATTCACACTTCTGCAGACATTTATTGTCAATATATGATACCAAAGCGATATATTTTTATTTATTGTTTTGAGGAAAGATTTTTCTTGGTAATGCATATATTTGTTGGTAGTATAGATACCTTAGCGATATATTTTTAATTTATCATTTTGAGGAAAAAATTTCTCTCAGTAATGAATATGAACATAAAAGCCTCTTATTCTAAAGGATAAGGTAAAGCTAAAGATGTATAATTTTTTTCATTCAAATATTTGTCTAAATATTACTATAAATACACCAGATATAATTCTACCAGATTTCCCATCCCATCGCCCATCGACTGATGATTTTTATGAGTAATATTTAGTCATCAATCAAATGTATTCAGAGAACAGCGATGCAAGTGACAAGATGACGCATTGCGTACTTTGAAAACATAAGTGAAGAGTGCTTTCACAGAGTGATACATCATGGTGCTTTTTACGGAATAAGCTTATTTTATTAAGTGACATATAAATTTCCATAAATATGTCACTTTATAAATGTTTACATTTGTATGATTTAAAAAAAAATTAATTTAAAAACAAAAATAAAAAGATAAACAAATAAAAATATTAAGCAATAGGTATACAATTATTGAAAAATATACACACAATTTTGAGAATTAAATGTTTTTTTATCCAAAAACAAAATGATCGTTTCGGTAGATTATGCCATTATTATAAACTGATAAAGATAAAACATTATAGTGACTTTATTTACAAAAAATTTTTGGTAAAAATATGGGACATAAAATGAATAATAACACAGTAAATAGTTTTACAAATATACCATTTAATTGGGTGATTAACTGATTACTCTAAAATATCACAATATGGAGAATATTAACGAAATCCATAAATATGTCACTTTATAAATGTTTACATTTGTTTGATTTAAAAAAAAATTAATTTAAAAACAAAAATAAAAAGATAAACAAATAAAAATATTAAGCAATAGGTATACAATTATTGAAAAATATACACACAATTTTGAGAATTAAATGTTTTTTTATCCAAAAACAAAATGATCGTTTCGGTAGATTATGCCATTATTATAAACTGATAAAGATAAAACATTATAGTGACTTTATTTACAAAAAATTTTTGGTAAAAATATGGGACATAAAATGAATAATAACACAGTAAATAGTTTTACAAATATACCATTTAATTGGGTGATTAACTGATTACTCTAAAATATCACAATATGGAGAATATTAACGAAATCCATAAATATGTCACTTTATAAATGTTTACATTTGTTTGATTTAAAAAAAAATTAATTTAAAAACAAAAATAAAAAGATAAACAAATAAAAATATTAAGCAATAGGTATACAATTATTGAAAAATATACACACAATTTTGAGAATTAAATGTTTTTTTATCCAAAAACAAAATGATCGTTTCGGTAGATTATGCCATTATTATAAACTGATAAAGATAAAACATTATAGTGACTTTATTTACAAAAAATTTTTGGTAAAAATATGGGACATAAAATGAATAATAACACAGTAAATAGTTTTACAAATATACCATTTAATTGGGTGATTAACTGATTACTCTAAAATATCACAATATGGAGAATATTAACGAAAATTCAATAACTACAAACAATATGAGATAGATGGATGTTAGGTGATTTAAATTAAAGACTTTCTCGATATTGATTATTTAGGAAATATCAAAGATAATAAAATAAAATTTTGTTTTGGGTAAAATCGGTTGTTTTTTATTGTTTTTTCCAAATAATTTTTGTTTTTAGTTGATTATGACACAATCTGCTAAAAGATTCTCTTGTTTTTGTAAAAAAAACAATGATCTCTTAATAGCGTATGTCTATTTTTTAATTTATATCTAGTATAAGTAATATTTAAAACAGAATTTCGCCTATTATATTAAATGGGTTCGCTAAAAAAATGTGCAGAAACAGGTGTCTGTTTAGTTAAAAGGCATTTAATTGCAAATTTACAAAGAAGGCGATGAGTTAAGTAAAAATTATTTATTTTCATTGAAAACGTGTATATATAGATATATATTATATATATAATATATATATATATATATTATATCTATATATATATCGATGATAGGGTATTTATTCTATTTTGAGGTAAATTTTATGTCTGGATATTTATTCTCTGGTATTTAGATATATGATAGCGTTTACTCTGCACACAGACTATTGTCATTTAACTATCCGATTACATCTGTATCCTTTTATAAAATATAGAATTGAAATATGTATTGTCTTCACAATTTTATTTGTAAAAGCCGTAATTTGAATATTTGAATATTATTTTCTCCCTTACGTTAACAATGATTCATTAGTTCATCATTCTGACTTATTTTTGGCAATAATGATATAAAAATGTGTACGTTGTAAGCATATGCTTGTGGGCTAACGAACATTTTGAGAAAAAAATATAATGATATTTTTTTTCAAATACGTGAAGACATACGAATAAAGAATTGACATTTATTTAAAAAAAAAACATAAAATTACAAATATCATGTGTGTTCCAAACATTTTTTTATTCAAAATTTTCGATAATTAAAATATAAATTGGCGAGTTCTTACTCACTTAAAATAATAAAGTTAAACACAATTTTATTCAATACAAAACAGTTTCAATTTTGAAGACTTTTTCATTATATACTGCATTTGCCAAATTATTTGTTAAATATTTTGGAGGAAATAGTTATGTTTACTAAAACAAGTATAACTTCTAACGCGCATAACGTACATAAGCATACGCACTTATTCGTGTGCCATTTATGAAGGATAAATAAGAATGTTATTAAAATATTGAAACGAAAATTAATTAATGAAATATTTTTCCACTGTCAGATCCTCGCGGAATGTCCAGCACCCCTCTGTCTATAGAAGAAAACCTGCTGATGCCCAGCGACCGGAGCGCTCCGAAAGAGTACTTCTACAACTACGCCTCGAGCGCCGGAAACGCTACGACACGTCCCACGGTTACCTTCGCCGTATCAGCGATGCTCTTCCTGTTGTCAGTTCTTCGAACGAGGTGATAACTAGACCGGAAGCAAAACACCTTACAGATAAATCTAGCCATTTCGGAGGAAGTGTAATATAATTTTTAAAACATTTTTATCTTTCTCTACGTGCTGACGTTTTTAAAGGCCTGATACACGTAAAATATTTTTTAAATATAAATTTAACATTCTACTGTTGCCAACTACTGTTATTTTTAAATGTCTCGCACCATGTCTCTGAAACTATTGAAATGTATAATTTTTTAAAGAGTTTTGGATGCTATAGTGTATCTACGATGGTTTATAAACAAAATGAAAATTTTAGTGTGAAAAATTTCGTTTTGTTTATAATGTCTCTCATTTTGTAAAGTTTTTAAAATATTCACTACAACATAGAAATTGCGCTTAACAGAAAATATAAAAATAAAAATGTTTAAATAGTAACATCTTAACCTTACCATGTAAAAATAATTATAAAATGAAGACATTTTTATATAAACATATAAAATACGAAGAATTATTTAAATAGTGCTGGAAACTTTTGACAATTGAAAGAAAACAAATATAAATTGCGAAGATATATTTTCTTCAATTTTTTTCTAAGGTAAGTTTTTGTCTATCAAAATATATTTGGTAACAATTTTTAAAATCATATCATAACAAATGCCGGAGGTATTAATATTTTATACATACATGAATTCGTAAAAAAATGATATGCATATTGATTCAAATATTGTATAACACTGTCAACCTTAGCGGAAACTATTCAGTATTTAAATAAGTTAAATTAATTATGTATACTGTTATAATCTTACTATTTTCCACATTTTTAGGTACTATATTTAGTGATCCTTGAAACTTGTTAATCATGTTTAATTACAAAGCCAAGTCTATTATCATTTAAAATAAAATTATGTGATCGATTAGTGAACTGTTTGTGTGTATCGCTCTCTAATATTTCTGCCTTTAAATTGTCTTCTTTTTCTTTATATACATTTATTTAATATCAAATATTATAATGTTCACAAAGCTGTTACATAATGAGTTGAGTAAATATTTTATTAACAAATAGGGTGTATAATTCTGCCGCTAAGCAAATGAGGAAATTGAGATAAACGTATTTGTGTCTGATTTTAGAACAAAATAGGATGTTTAAAATTTAAATGCTGATGTAATATTTCTAATGTTTTCAAAAAAGGATGTAAATTGTTAAAGCAATCTGTCAGATAATCATTGTCGAACTCGATTTTCATAATTTGCAAAGTGGTTTCATTTCTGTACCCGTTAATATATAACATATTTTAGAAATATATGTTATATATTAACGACTAAATTAACAAAAATAACTTAATTATAAGAATCAATAATCCAGACGGTTCACTTAATTCATTGTAGAAATAAAAACAACATTATACGTGTTGTATAATTCAATATCACTCTAATTTTTTTATTATCAAATTTAAGATTCATAGAAACATTTTTCATTCAGACCCAATGTTTTATTTTTGAGAAAATTTGAAAAATATCATTGAAAAAATAAATTAATTAATAGTCGCGTTTAATTTCAAAAATTTAAACGAAATATAAATTTCATCCCATGAATGTAAAAATCAAATTTATTTCTATATTTACATTTATATTAAAAAATATTTATAAGATTTTTCTATACCTTATTTTTCTGTCTACACCTTCGAATTAAAACTGGACGACTTATGTCTAAGATATACACAATTTATCAAAAATGTTTTAGTAAAAATGTCTTCAATAATATTATTATGATGTTTATATTAATATACCTAAAAAATATATAAATATTAAGATGTTTGTATATGTATCACATGTAAATATTTCAGTTTCCAATAAATCATGAAAAATGTATATATTATACTAAAAGGTAGATATATAAATAAACATTACCCCAATATATAAGTGTAAAACAATGTATGAAAAACATATCCTTCCAAGATTTGTAAATGATATGGACATTGATGTAACATATCGCAATAAAAGTTATTTAAGAAAAAATCTTTCATTACGTACACAAAATTTAATTATGTTGTTTTAATAAATGTCTTTCTTGATGAATGACAGAAAAATTTTAGGGGATATCAAGTGTCAAATGGAAAATCGAAATATGTAAATATATTTGAAAATTTTCGAATTTTTGTCATTCTCAAAAAAATAAACGTTGTGCCATAAATACTAAATCTGTGTTAAGGCAGGATTCTACTTTGGCCAATCTAAAATATATTTTTTTTAATTTTTGGATTTTATCAATCACTAGCTATTGACGGAACTAGATTTATTAAAAAAATGATGTTTAATACTTATTTTCTTGGCAAAAAGCAGTGAAAAACATGTAATTTTTTTGGGCTGCCAATTTTTTATTTTTGCATTTACATTAAAAATTCTAGTACAGTCGGCAGATAGTGATATATTAAACCTAAAAATTCAAAATGTTTTCTGTTTTAGTGATTCATTTTAACCTTTCGACACCAGCGCAGACCCACCTACAAATCGAGGTGTCTTAATAAAATGGTATTTTTGTATGTTAAAAATGAACAAAATATACAAAAAAAATTTTTAGTTTTCAAGAATATATTTGTAAAAACTAATATCAATATGTTTATCCATAACCTCAAAAAAAATCATTCAAATAGCCATTTTTTCTAGCGCTAAAGTAGAATCCTGCCTTAAATAAATTGGATAAAAGTATGCTAGCTTCTCATATTTCACCTACAAACACACAGTATAATATTGTACAGAGATAAACAAAGCCCCTTCTATAAGCGAGCGGATTGGGTCATAGCGGAAGGATGTCCCTCCTTGCCTCTATTATACATACATTTATACTGCAGTAAAAGTTGTCTCTTACCTATATCCGTGCATAATTATTACATACCTCAGTAATGGAAGTACAATAGACTTTTTTATTATTATCATTTTATTTGTATTTATATTATTATATTGGAATATTTCATTCCAAACCGAGTCCTTCAGGTAAAAACGTATTTTTATAATAAAACGCGACCCACTAACTAAGACATCATTTTTAGTTTCTCATTTGACTTTTCATAATTGCTTCAAAAAAGCCCGTAATTTTTCTAAACGAGGTGAACTTTACATTGTGTGTAAAAATGATCACTTAAGCCAACCATACAAAATACCTATCTTTAATAGAAATTGATTATCTGTTACATTTTTACAAGAAATTAACTTACCTAAAAAATTATGTCCATAATAAATTGGCAAAATATTTTTAATTAGTGGAAACCATTTTCATAATTATAAATAAAACAATAAAACTTTTTTATGTTCCACTATTTTATTTTTGAATATATCTAATTATGCTGCTGTGGAGTTTGTAAACTAGAACGTGGGGATCACTTACGATATGACATATATAGGTCGGACAGGCAGATCAATAGAAACTAGATTTAAAGAAAATAAAAGGTGCCTCACTAATCATAACTTTTCGGAGTATTCTAACCATATTATATAAAATATTATACTACCATATTATATAAAATCATTCAACAATACAAATCATACGTAACCAGATATACGGCCTAAAACAAAATAATTTAGAAACACTTGAAATCCATAAAAACCTAGATAAAAGAAATATCATCATCAAAATTAAATACAACTCTTTACTTCAAGTTTGTGTTAACTGGGGTATTATGCCGTGTTGTTACGACCTTTCGGGCCGACGTTTCGGATCCCATTGCAGGGTCCATCATCAGGGCTGATGTGTTGTCTTGAATGTTGGTGTTGTGGTTAAGTATCGGCTTGCAATACCGTGCCGAAGTCATGATGTGTTTGTATTGTGTTGTATGTATGATTCATCCGTTGTCTGATCACTATCTCTGCGGAGTCTGCGACGAGAATGACTTTGAAGCGCCGGATACCAAGATGTTTTTAATTTGAGACCATCATCTCTATTAATGTTTATCGGATGCTTGTAG
>JADDOH010013987.1:0-13425 GCA_016648135.1 Agrypnia vestita
AGATGTCTATTGTCAGCAACTGCAAACCATGATGGAAAAGCTAGCTGCTAAACAACCGAGGCTGGTTAATCGCTCTAGGCCACTGCTGCTTCATGATAACGCTAGACGACACACTGCACAACAGACGGCTACCAAATTAGAGGAGCTTCAATTGGAATGTCTAAGACATCCACCGTACTCTCCGGACCTTGCCCCAACAGATTATCATTTTTTTTCGAAATTTACATAACTTATGCAAAGGAAAAAATTCAACTCCGATGGGGCAGTCCAAACCGCCTTCAAAGATTTTATTGATTCCCGTCCGAATGGTTTTTTTAGTAAAGGGATCGATGAACTACCCACGAGATGGCAAAAGTGCATAGATAGCAATGGTACATACTTTGATTAAATAAATATATTATAATAAAAAAAATCGGCTTTATGTTCCTCCCATATTAAAGGCCAATTTCATATGTAAGTACCTAATATATAAAATAATATAAAAATACTTAATTTAAAAACTTTTTTATTTAAAAATAACACTTTTTTTAACAGATAAATAACACAATGAATGCGCAGTTCGAAGACAACATTTGGAATGATTTTTTATTTGGTTTGCGCGGCAAATGAGGTTACTTGACAAATAGAACTTGCTCATTCATTCAAAAACTTGAAACAAAACCAATGATGAGCTTTAAAAACCCATAAATGCAGGTAAAATAGGCCGAATTCGCATTCGTCTGGGGAGCGCAGATCTGCGCTCCGGCACATAGAGTGTACAAAAGTTTTCACGCAGATCTGCGCTCCGGCACCCGACCGGTTAAGTAAACAACATGTTGTTCATAATCGCGCAAGGTAGAGAGTTGTTTTTATTTACCTTCAACGGGCAGCAGTGTGTACAAATACCAGCAGTCTTTGTCTTCTGGCCCCAAAACATATGCAGAACCATCCTCGAAGAACGTATCCAGCAGTTCCACCTTAAAAAAACACATTTTACATTAGTATTGAGCAGATTATCAGAACTAGCAGAACCATGGCGAAGATGCCATTGAAAAATCTTAATCTGTACAGTTCACACATGTCTGTTCTATAACTTAAAATTTTACAGTAACGCTTTTTTAATAAAATGACACAGAAGCAGAAAAAACTTTCATATTCCATGTAACAGAGCTAGTCCACAATACTTTACAGGTAGATTCCTGCTTAAATTAAATTATGAGACAAAAATGTTCATTCAACAATGTCAATCAATATTTATGGATGTAAACGACTTCAAAGTGTGCATTTATCTGAGGTTTTATCGTATTATTATTATTGTTGTATAAAGATGAAAGAATTTTTATTATTCCATATCAGTTACTGTAATGACAGTTGTAAATTTATTACACAATACATAATGTACTGAATGACCAGTGACCAATGTCAGAGCCTTCAATATAAATTTGGTCGGGTAACAGCGCGCTCCGCGGCGGCCGCTCTATCTGTCAAACTGTCGGACGGTAATATCGGTCCATTATTTGGCAATTGTTCTTGCACCACCCCGGACTGTTTTGGACATAATAATTGAGCCCTTGCCCGGAATAACGTTGTATCCAACAATACTCTCATTCCGAGAAAAATTGAAAAAACGAAATCAGTTACAATTTATTACATTTTATATTTTAAATATAACAAACATATAATTCTTAACTAATCTCAATATAAAATAGGGGGAAAAGTCAATTAAATTTGAATCTATTGTATAAAATCATGCTGAATCAGTGGAAAAACGTTGTATATGAAATTTTCACAAACAACGTTATTCCGCAAAATGGATTTTTTTATTCTGCTTTACTTGATAATGCTTTTTAAAAGCAGCATGTGCTCATCTAACATGAATTCACAAACGTCATCGAGGTCCTTGAGCTTAACAGTCTTATTAGCAGTAGATTGGAATACATTGAAGTTAGTTCCAGGCTCCCTAACTGCATGATTTTTTTCCAAACGGTAGCCAATCTTGCCCTCCTTCCACAAATAGTTGGTAGAAAGCTATAGGAGGTCCATGATTCTAATTCTTTGTGGAAGGTTTGAGCTCTGATTGTGATGAGATCATTAGTAGGTAAAGAGCTTTTACGGAACGATAAGTCTCTCGTACATACTATTACATATCTCCGTCTGTTTGCTGAATATGACGTCGGACATTCAATTTCTTAATACACAAGACGAGATGATTACTTTTTTCATTGTAATTCAGTAACCTGAATACTGATTAAATATTTATCTTGATATTAAAATGAAGAAAACATCCCGGATTTAAACATTTTTGGCACAAACTCGACCCTGCGAAAAAGAATGAGGAATTAAATAAACTTTTTGTATCGGTGTTATATTAAGTTACGATATAAAGAGCACTATAAAGCCAGCATTATTATCAAAAAACATTTCAAATATCAATATGGATAAATCAATTGAGTAAAATCGGTTAACGTTCGAGAAAATAATATTGTCACATATGAAATCACAATATCAATCAGAACTGCCAAATCGTATACAACGTTATTCCACAAACATGTTCTGGCGGGTCAATTGCAGGTTTGATAATATTTTTTCTGGATAAAAACTCCTTTCCTGCATCCTTCAACTTATTGGCTTTGATATCTTTTCAATTTAAAACATTAGATGTTCGTTTTCTCCCTTTATTCATGTGAATTAAACCACGCTCCACGATATTGACGCTCGGCGACGCCATTTTGAGAAACACTATACAACGTTATTCCACAAACCAATAACTTTAAAATGCAGCTAGAAGCCTAAATATTTTTTTCTTGACATATTATTTATCTTAAACGATGCATAATAACATACCTAACATAGATCCATCAATAACTCAAAATTGACATTTGTGTTGGATACAACGTTATTCCGGGCAAGGGCTCAATTGTATATTGGTAATCAAGATGTCACAGCTCCCGAGCAAATACAATATTGTACTGAATTACAGGGCAAGGGGTTACCGCCGGGTGCGGGCGGGGCGGGTTTTAGTCCCAATGCTGCCGCACGCCAAGTTATGTTGGGCAGGCAATACTAGGAGCATTACAATAAGATACAACTGGTCTAATTGGTCGATCAATTTTATGAATTTTTAATAGATTATGTAATTTAGGAGCTTGTGGGTTTTTTAACATACTATTTTATACTAATAATAAATTAAAAAATACATATTAAATTATAAGGATAAGGATATTTTAAAAAAAAATCAGGTGTTTATAAATTGATTTGTAATGATGGTGATTATTTTTATACAGGAAAAATGTGTAGAAATTTTGAAGCCAGAGTTAAGGAACACTTAAGGTGTTTAAATAGTAATAATTATTCTGAATTTTCTAACTATCTTTTGGCTATGGATCATTCTTTTGATATTAATAAGGGTTTACAAATTTTACATACAGGGGCGACCTCCCTCGCACGCCAAGTTATCGTGATGGCACTCTAGTAAGTTATCGGCTATAATAAACGAAATAATTTGTGAAAGAAATGTTTTTAAACCTTTATACACACTTAAAAATTCTCTTGAATTGGTTGACCATTTAAAAGTACCACACCCGCTTCAATTTGTAATTTTTTTTTGGTTGGTTTGTATGCAAGTTGATGTAGCTAAAACGACCTTGGAATTCCAACCCCGTGTCAGATTTTATTTTTGGTATAGCAGTAAATGAGGAAAAGTGAAACACTGAAACACCCCCCCCCCCTATGGATTTAAAAATTTTAGGACCGGATAATGAAATCCTTGGAAACTGAAACGACACCCCCTGGTCTGCCCTGAAAATTTTATAGCAGTACACTTTTCAAGAAGCACTTCTTGTAGGTCATTGTAGGAGATACAAATTTGTAGTACTACAATTATTTGACTTCATGTGTAATGTGTAGGTACCTACTACAAATGTAGCGCACACTTTGTAGTCTTCAAACTAGTGAACGTATGCGTGTTGTAGTTCAGTTCATTTTGGAGAGTAGGTTTTCCCTTGGCTATTATCTTCTAGTTTTATTCATTGCGTATTATTCTATAAAAAGTCACGCACTTTTTAGCTGGGCGACACACTTCAACCGGGAAGCCCTTAAGGCGGCACATTCACTGCAAATGCATATTTCGGCATTTTGTTTACGAAAATGTTGGTTTTTATTATTCATTTATATCAGAATGTATATTCTAAACTGCAATTTTTTTAGGACAATAACTTAGATAGAACCTTTGTTCTTATATAAGAGTAAATATTCTTAAATAAAGCCAATAAATGACGCCGCTACCGACGGCATTCTGTTTTATAATTACGTCACTTATTGGCACATTTCATACTTTGGAATTTTTATTTTTAAATAATAATTAAGGTGTTTGTATTTAAAAAAAAAAACTTTTATTTAGTGATTAAAGCCTCAAAATGGGGGAATAAATAGAATGTACGGTTTAAAATCATCTCTTTATATAAATAAAAAGCGTTTTAAAATCAATAAAAAACGTAAAAATTTCTTGCAATTTTAAAACTTTATAACTTTATTAATATCGAATATTTCTTAATTTCCTTATTAAGAATTCTAGATGATGACGTATACTTCATATGTATAAAAAAACATATTATGCGTACATATAAATATTCATTAAAACTTTGCGCTGCCTAGGACACTAAAAACGTTTTTTTGGCTGCGGCCTGTCGATTAATGCTTATATTTTCTTAATTATTGTAAATAATGTTCAGTTTATTATTTTTACATAAGTACAAGGGTTCCATCTAAGTTACTGCCCTAAAAAATTGCAGTCTATAATATAAATTCTGATATAAATTAATAATAAAAACCTACATTTTCGTAAAAAAAAAAAAATACGCCGAAATATGCATTTGTCCAGCCTTAATTATTGTCGTCAGCAGTTTACAGCGTGCGTGGAAATATTGCGTGCGGTCTGGAGGGACGCGAGGGCTGCGCGGCTTTTCCGCGCCGGGAGTTCAAGTTCAAGGGCGCGGCGGAACATCGCCGCGAGAGGGGTCCCGGGCGCCGACTATCGACCGCTGCGGGCGCGCCGCTGCACCGTGCACCGGGCGGGATTGGCTGCATCGATCTCCCGCGCAGCGGGCCCGCCGGGCGCAGCCGGGTGCAGCCGGCCCGGTGACCTTGTCCGGGGGATGAAAATAGCCCCGACGCCAAACGCATAAATCTCAACGCATTCTTTAATTTTCAATTTTGTATTGCGCAGATCTTTTGCAATTTGGTGACATAATTGCAACATAAACAAACATGTTAAATGAATCAAAAAGATATTAAAAAACTTAATGTACGCGAGGTAGAAGTTTTACTTAAAATTAAAATAAATACAAAATTATATATTAATGACCAAAATTCGCAAGTATATTTTTATTTTATTATAACTATTCAATAACCTTGTTTACCGGTAAATTATTTTATGGATAGGGAATGAAATAATATCAATCACATTAATAATAATGAAGATGCCCTTCGTCAGCTGAAATTCTTAAGTGAAGAAAATAAATATGGGATAAAATAAGTGTATTTTATAATTATAATAATAAGAAAAGTGTATTTTATTATATTAATATAATGGATACATTTCCGAAAAATTAAAAATGGTTTAATAATAATAACTATCAATAGGTATGATGACAGGCTTTGAAATAACATTTTACATTGTAGGTACGTCTACTTTTACCGAAAATAACATTATTTCAGTAATAAACTAAGTTTTTACGCAAATAATTGCATTTTCATCTGCATATTTTTAATTTCGCGCAAAAACGCCCGCAGCTGTCATTTCGTCAAGTCTCAGTAAACATTGCATTGTTTGTCTATGGCAACGGTTCAAAGACACGATGATGGTTACTGAGGCGTGACGTCATTCGCTCTGACCGGTGTTTCAGTTAAAATGGCGGATTGCACAATTTTATACTTTTATTTTATTGAAAATCTTATTAATCTCATTGTGTATATTAAAACTGGATCATTTTTTAGAATCCTTTCAAAAATATTTTCTTCTCTAAAATCACTTATGTATTCAATAAATCTTTAATACTGTCATCATGCCTATTGGAAGCAATGATTGATCTTGGTGGTGACTAACCCCGAATGATAATTGTACACAATATTATGTTTCGAGTTTGTTTTTCCTCATGTTGCAATATAATTTTAATAATACTCGGCCGTATTCTGAACTAAGCAATATTGGTTTTCTGTATCTCGACAGTTATGTACAACATTGTAATGCCATCAATTTTGACGCTTTAAGTCTGACAGGTTTGAAATGAATGAATTCAATCAACCAGAAAGCTCTAAAACGCAAATAAATGTTAAATTATTTACAATTATGAATAATGTGCTTTCTAATTTCTAGTTTTATAAAATAAATATTGTTAAAATTTGCAAACACTAAGGTAACAATAAAACGACTTTAAAATAATGAGAATCATGTACTTATATCGGGTCTATTGTCATTGGTTTGCGTTATTCTAACAATCGTGTATTGACCTTGTATAATATTGTACACTTCGTCAATTTAGATGTAATAATATTTGACAAATGTCTAGACATTTGTCACGGAAAGTTTATACATGTGCGTACATATAAGTCCCGTCTAATTCGTGTCGAGATATGATAACAACCTTGTTATCCCGAAAATACGGGGAATCACGTTTTAATTCCGTCATCAAACGTAATAATTTCTTTGTCTGTCTGCCCCTGTAACGTGTAACGTCCGTAATTTCTTTTGAATTCAAGGCTAAAAAAAAAACAAATTAAACACCGGTTTGAACACTGGGCCAGCAAAGACGAATCGGCCGTTCTTCGCATGTTGCTACGGTCGCCTCTCCGCGGACCGCCAAAAGATGTTATAAATATATAATAGGCTTAGCAAAGACGCGAACCAATGTTCCGTCATTTTTGACAAGCTAGCTTAGTCTAATCGTCTAGTAAACGAATTCCACTTAAGTAATTACTGTACTGTGGTTTTCTAACTAAAGTAGACAAAAAGCGCTTGGGCTTAAATGTTATTATGGATTGTACTCGTATTGTGGATTGAAACTTGGTATTTTAAACAAAATTGTATTAAAAATAGACAAATCATTTAATCATGAACAATTCCTCAACATTGTTATTAACTGCTGAAATTCATTAAAGATGAATGCCATACAAATGCCGTTATCGTCATATTCTCCGACGCTTAAATATTCTATTTACAAGTGAGTACAGTACAGGCCCATAAATAGCCGAGGTCTGAAAGCTAACTAGAAATGGTTATTTCCGAGCTAAACAAAGTTTAATGGCTTTGTTTTCGTTTCTTTTCATGACAGTTAAATATAACCACTCGTGATGGAAGTTTTGACGATGGAAATGAATTCATAACATTTATATTAAAAAGAAAAACTGAAATGAAACCTAAATAATAAGTATTTACTTATTTATAGCCGACACCCAATAAATAGTAATAACGTCTTTAATCAAAATATTTGAACAATTTTATTTGTATTTCCCCTGCCGGCAGTTAACGGTACTGTTTAAAACCCTGGCGATTTGCGATCGAACTAAACGCGATACTGTCCTTTGGTGACAATATCACTCTAGCGACAACATAATTAAAAATAAGTAATATAATATAATAAAGTACATATCAAAATAAAATGAAAATAAAATAAGAAAAATATATTCCGATACCGGGAGTTCAAATGAAATTAAGGGCGCTACACGAAGTTACCGTACAGACAACGAAATTATTATAATTGGGATTAAAGATTTTTCATTGTATCTCGATTTTTTTTAATGGGATTTGTAATTACAACTGTGTATTTTGCTGCGATATATATCCATGATGAAATATACAGAATAGATTTCTGTACACATAGAATTCTCCCTAAATTATTAGTCGAAAACGTTCTAACGACTTCAAAATTTGTATTATTTTCAATATTTCAAATATTTTGTAAAAAGTTGGACAATAAGTTAACATAAATTATTAGGTAACATAAATTAATTCGCCTTAATACAAGCATATCGTCGCTGTATATATAATGAATCCTATGTGCCGTTTAATACATTCTGAGATGAACGAATCAATTTGTCAATTTTTGTATAAATAATGGAGATATACTAAAAAAAAACATTGCCGTTCGTCTGGAAAGTCTGCCTAGTAATTATATAAAATATTTTTTATAAATCTAGTCTGTGCAATTATTTTTTAAAACAGTTTCATTCGTTTATCTCAGAATGTACTAAAACGTCACTTAGGATTAATTATATATACAGCGACGATATGCAAGATGAAGATAGATATGGAAACCTGTACGGTAGCCTTTGGCCTGTGACCTATATGAACTGGCTTAAGTGATCGCTTTACACAATGTAACGTTCACAAATTCCATGTTTCGATATAAAGAGTTTTGCCTCTGTAAAGACTTCTATAATTTATCCCTCTATAGACAAAATCCAGTAATTGCGTTTCCAGAACATACATATTGTTGTAATGTTATAATTTAGGTAGGGATTTTCAAGTATTGTGGACTAGCTCTGATACGAATTGCATATGTACAAAAACGTGAATTAAAAACATTTATTTGTTTGTAAAATAAGTTGCGTTAAAATACACCGGTTATAAAAATCTACTAAAACTTCTTGCGCAACCTATGAGTTTCGTTCAAAGTTTAATCGAACAAACATTGTATTTTGAGAAGACGGTGGTTTTCATTCGGAAAAAATTAAATGAAAAATAACGACAAAATAATACTATATAAGTTACTGAAACAATAAATCAATGCAAAAAATAAGTCTCAAAAGTATTGAAAAAAAAATGCAGACTCTGATATTGCGTATCTCCATAACTCATTATCAAGGCGGGAATCCGCCTGTAAAGTTTTTTCCACCAGCTATGAGAAACCCTCTAAAGTGGTGAGAAAACAAAACGATTCAAATCGCACCGGAAAACGCCCAACACACAAAATTGAGAACGGATTCCGCAGACGTAATATTATGCGAGTTGTTGTTATGAGCACTCGATTCGTAACTGCCGGCTCGCAAATAAACGCGAACTCTGAATAATGCGAGCGATAACATCCAAATATACGTGGCGAGTGTGACGCGAGCGATACACGTATCTCTAGATTGCCGTCTGCTTGTGTACACAATCGCGAAAAATAAAGGTACAGATACACATGCTTATTAGTGGCATGCTCTTGTCATAGAATAGAGACGCTCTTGTTTAAAATGGAAAATTTGCAAACTGAAATAGAAAATTCAAGTGAACCGATAAATCAAAACAGTTCCCGAGTTTCCATCCGCGCGTTTTTGATTTTAGTTTTTATAATTTTTATTTAAGATTTGAATCATTCACGCCTTTTAATAAAGTTTCATAAACATTATTTCTCGCTATATTATTTTTACTCAACGGTGACCGAGTATTCCACAGACATTCGTGATTCCTATAATAAGTCACGAAAAGTAATGTTTTATCATCTCCCCAACGCGCCATATTTGTTTCATCTGCCGCGGGCTGAGAAGATCGCATTGACATTACTAGCCGCGAAGCCCGCGATTGACGTAAGCATGCTCATAATAAGCAAGCCTGTTCGCACATGCTCAAAATATACCCCTTCCCATGGCGAATGACATTAGCATGCTCATAAATCAACCGGCGGTTGATTTTCGAGCATGCCACTGATGAGCATGCTTATTACTAGCAATGTTGCGTACACACATGCCACTAATAAGCAAGGGCTAAAGAAGGTCGATACTGCGCGTGCTCACGTGCCACTAATAAGCGTGTGTATCAGTACCTTAAAGCGAGTGACACACGTATCTCCAAGTTTGCGTACACATAACATACACAGTAGGGATGGGTAAATGAAAAAAAATATTGATATATATCGAATCGATATTTTAAAAAAGTATCGAAAATAATCGATATACATTGAGAAAAATATATCGATATTATTTTTTCAAAAAACTAAAGTAGGGTAAAAAGTTTTTGGCGACCAAACAAAAAAAAAGGTCGCAGGATAAAAGATACCAAAAAAAGGTCATCGAAAAAAGATGAAAAAAGATACCCAAAAAAAGGTCGCCAAGAAAAAAAAATCGATATATCGGAAGAAAAATATCGATATATCGAAAAAAAATATTGATATATCGGAAAAAAAAATCGATATTTCGGAAAAAAAATATCGATAAATCGGAAGAAAAATATCGATATATCGAAAAAAAATATTGATATATCGGAAAAAAAATCGATATTTCGGAAAAAAATATCGATATATCGGAAAAAATATATAGATATATCGAAAAAAATATATCGATATATCGGGGAAAATCTATCGATACATCGAAATAAATATATATCGATGACCAAAAAAAAGAAGGTCGCCAATAAAAAAAGTAAATAAGATCGCCAAAAAAATAACCAAAACCAAAAAAGTCGCCAAGAAAAAAATATCGGTATACCAAAAAAAAAATCGATATTCGATATATCGCGAAAAATATATTGACATATTGATATTTTTTACCCATCCCTAATACACAGTCGCGGGAAATGAAGCGAGTCGGCAGGCAGCCGGCCAAGAAGTTTTCCCGACAGCGGCGGTATTTCCATGTGTTCCGTACGTGCGGCACTTTCGCTGACTGTCAGACTCGACCTTTCTCGAACTTTGGCAGTGTCTCCCGCGGTAGCTTTCCGATAAGAGGAAAATGATTTATTTGGTCAGCCGTAGAATACGTCATTAAAGTCGAAAAAATATGTACAAAGGGGTTTATTCTCGCACTGGCTGTAACCCGTCAAATAAGACGGAACATTGGTTCGCGTCTTTGCTAAGCCCTAGGATCATTTATATTTATAATATCTTTTTGACGCTCCACCGAGAGGCGGCGGTGGCAGCATGCGTTAAGTGGCCGGTTCGGGTTTGCTGGCCCGGGTTTCAAGGCCCACATACGGCCGTTTAATTTGTTTTTTTTTTGCCGTGAATTCAAACGAATTACGGAAGATACACGAAGTTACGGACAGGCAACGAAATTATTATTTTTGATAGGTTTACGTTATCGTAACAGTAATGTATTGAACGGTATTATAAAACATTGTACACTTCGTCAATTTTAACGTGATTGGTTCATACAGTGTCTCTTAGCTAGTAGCAAAAACTTCGGGGGCGTCTTCTTCGTGTGATTTTCAATAGAAAATATTCTTTACATTTTGGGTGAAATTTCAACAGTTACGGAGATAAACAATATCAAAATTTGCATTTTTTTTAGTAAAACGTTGAGCAATCACTAGTAACTTATGGAATATTATAAAAAATATTCGCTTTTATACAAGTCAAATTAAATAATTTAAAAGCGAACTTTTAATATTCTGTATCTAACATTTTACATAAAATTAGTCAGAAATATAATTCCCTTCTTTGTGAAAAATCACAAAATTTCTATCTAAATTTTATTCTCTCAGGGTGGCAAAACCCCTTTACTGTCAGGCCCGAATTCAGAGTCAAAACTTAGATGATTTAAAGATTAAGGTGCGCCTTAAAAGTGTTATTTTGTACCGAAAATTACTCTTTTTAGGCGTACATTATTAACCTTTAAATCGCCTAAATATCAACTCTGAATTTGGGTTTCAGATTATTACCCTAGTACAGGGGTCGGCAGACATTAGAGCGAGAAGAGCTAAGTTGTCGAGAAAACGGGACAACGAATGTGCCAGAGAGCCATGTGGATATATATTTTTAAAGGCAAAAACACGTGAAAGTTCAGCCTTTTTTATTAAATCACTTCACCGCTGGTCTTGATTTCTTGTGGAAAAATCTTGGAAGTGAAAATTGACACACTTCCCGTCATCCAATCGAGATGAAATTTTGCACATTGACTTGATGTCGATGACAGTGCATTCTTACATACATTTGGGGTCACACACATGTGTGTGCAAATGCAAATTTTCTCAGATGTTTGGACAAATACCTACTCTCTTGAAGTATGTTAAAATATTTCAATCATGGACACTTTAGAATCTATCTATGTTTTTTAAATTCATACAAAAGAAAATGCTGGTTTTATTACGTAAAGTAATTTATTAAATAATAATTATTATTTTATAAAGGATTTATAATGAAAACAATGTTTTTATTGATAATTTTTTTAATGTTTGTGCTAGAGCGGTGAACTTGCATCGATTTTGAAACCTTGGTTTTTTAAGCATAGTTGTGAATTATTGCCTGTTAATTAGCTTCATAACTTGTTTTTTAATTGATTCATAGAAGACAATATTATTTTTTTTATGTTTCATAAAAGAGGTGGTGTATAAAGAGCTGCAAACCCCTGTGCAAAGAGCCGCGTACGGCTCGCGAGCCGCGGTCTGCCCTAGCAATAATCGCTCATTCAGACGTTCTCCATAAATTTTTCAAGACCGATAATGTTCGCCCGACTTAGACATGTAAACGTCAAAAAACATAATAACGTCAAATACATAGGGGAAAAAAAGACCTACAATAAAGTCATTAACTTGGCATTCTTTCATTTCTACAAAAAATGTCGAATTACACTTTATATTCGGCGGACGTCGTTTTTAAATGAATTTTTAAAGAAAAAGATACGCAGCGGAGAAATTATTACAATCGTCTCGCTATTCAAAATGATTGTATTTTTTACTCGACGTATTTGCTCTGATAATTTTACAATAATAATACTGATAATTTTAAATAAATGCGATGAATGCTAACTTTTTTATGGCTTAAGCGGGCTACTCACACACCTGCTACAGGGGCAATCTAGCGTGTAAAAGTGGGGATGACCCTCATATTGTGATGTGTATAGCCAATACACATCACACAACTCTAGATTGTAGCCCGCTTTCTATGTACAATATAAAAAATAAAACAATTTAAAAAAAAAAACTCTCTAATTGATTGAATTCATCAATTTCAAACCTGTCAAACATAAAACTTTAAAATTGGCGGCATTACATAACTGTCAATATACAGAAATAACAATTTACTTGTTTCAGAATAGGGCCGAATGTATCGCTGGTCCCTATGCAAACTTGGACATCTAACAGAAATGCATTTTTTATTTTTTTGTACCGACATATACGAAATACCCACTCTCCTCCGCAATAAAAAATAAGAAAAAAAAAAACTGACGTAAAATCGGACAAATACGCTAATTCTGTGTGTAAACCTAATATCTCCTGTAAAGTTGCTTTGTTTACGTAAGGATTGTCGGTATAATCGTATACATCAAATATCCAATATAATAAAATTTAATAATAAATAATTCTTTTTGGTGAGGTGTACAGGGTGTTCCGTATCTCGACGTCAAGCCGAAATCGGGTGATAGGCCAAGTCATAAAGCCATGTATTCACTAGGGGACAAATTGTCCCTCAACAGCACGCGCGGCATAGAGTCTACGTGACGTTGCAACGTCGTGCACTGTTCCGCGACCTCGCG
>JADDOH010013988.1:0-11877 GCA_016648135.1 Agrypnia vestita
GTACTGATGTCGTGACGTAACGTCGGGATTATATCTTAATTATCTTTAGGATAGAAGCGAGGTCATCATACGTGCATTCTGCATTTCAAACGTTTTACTAACATATATAAATACATATTATTTACAAATTGAATATGATCGCGGGAAATAGGCATTCCGTCCGGTTATGCAATGTTAACTTCCAACGTAGCATAATGAGATCTTATTACCGGTGCTAGACTCTCGAGGTTAGTCACGTGATTGTTGTATAAATGGAATAGTGAAGGGGATTGAAGAATGAGATACACTCGCGATACAGGTAGTTGTACGTAACTGGGATCAAATGACGGGGTGCGTGTTCTCAGTCCAGGGGATGAACGGGACTGCGGGGACACTCTGGGTGGGTCTAAGTAGAATTGCGCAAAGCCTCCACACAGTTAAAATGTGTTCAGTCAAGCAAAGGTGAAGCATTTCGAATCGGACCAGAGCGTCGTGCCTCAAACACAGCCGGAGGGAAGAAGCCCCTACGTTCTTTCACTCCCTTGGCCCGACGAGCTCGAATTCCGGATATGAATGTTCATGAATGTCAGCTAAAAGACTCAGGTAGCCGTACCTCAATCGAAACCTTCGTTCGGGACCTCATCAACGTACGAGACAGGGCGTTCCGCATGGACGAGCAACTATGAGAAGCAAATGAAGGGGATTGAAGAAAGAGATACACTCGCGAAACAGATAGTTGTATGTAACTGGGATCAAATGACGGGGTGCGTGTTCTTGATCCAGGGGATGAACGGGACTGCGGGGACACTCTGGGTGGGTCTAAGTAGAATTGCGCAAAGCCTCCACACAGTTAAAATGTGTTCAGTCAAGCAAAGGTGAAGCTTTTCGAATCGGACCAGAGCGTCGTGCCTCAAACACAGCCGGAGGGAAGAAGCCCCTACGTTCTTTCACTCCCCTTGGCTCGACGAGCTCGGGCTCTGGTTATGAATGTATGTGAATGTACTAACTCCGTACTCAAGGACGAGATAGGACGTTCCTCATGAACGAGAAATTATAAGATGCAGGTAGCAGTTCGACAGTCAATACTTATGCTCGGGGCCGCTTTAATGAACGAGATCTGTTAGCAGTTTAACAATCAATTTTATGATCGGGACCGCATTCAGGAGCGCGATGGCATTACTAACACCATCATACTCATCATTCACCACCTTTTCTAACTTGCTGTATACAGAGACCTTCGGGGTTCTCCCTTCCCGGCCAGCGAGAAACATATCAGGAATTACACAATCAACTGTAATAATCATGCTGTTTTACCATCATTTAATATCTCTAGTCAATAAGACTACACCGTGGGATCAATCACATCAACTATATTTGGCGATGCTAACATGGCTCTGACTGACGCGCTCAAGGGAGAGTCTTTTCCAGTCACCCAGTTAGTTCATTCAGCCCTTTAATCAGCAGTAAACATCATAATAATCCGGCTCATGTAGCCGCAACGTGGGATCCTCATCATTATACACCAGTCAATTTGACTGCCCCGCGGGATAATATACAAACCTTAATATCAGACGCGGGATTTCTTCCTGATATGTTTGTCGCCGGGAAGCGAGGACTTCGGGGGATTCCAGCAGGAGCAATAGAGTCTCGGCTTGATCTTGGTCTGCAGCTTAGTGTGGGAGGTTATGTCTAAACAGGAGTTAACCACCGGATGCGGCGATGCTCTGGGGCCGCATCCCCCTCCCCCCTACAGGGGGGGGGGGGGCATCTAAAATCCACGTTTGAACAGAAGTGGTTAGACACTTCTTAAATTTCACTTACAAATCTGTATCTTCCATTCCCTTAGAATCTCGGGCTGCGATAATGTCAGACAAAGCTTGCCCTGAGCCTCTGTTGCGCCTAGTTGTTGTGAATATATATATGTTTGTCTTCCCCTACTATGTACTATGAACAGATTGAGCAGATTGGACAACGTGAGACGCGCTATCGGTAGGTTTCTTACTTGTGTTTTGAATATAACGTATGCTATTATATCTTGTAAATCTGTCATAAATGGGTGCCGCATGTGGTTGTGCTGACACTGTTCTAAGCTGCTATTATGAGATGTTGATAATCAATGCGGGCGGAATCTTTAGCGTATGCCGTTAACTTGGCAACGATTGTATTGTTTTATATTACAGTATTTTAACCCCGATGGTATTATAGTTATGGCGGTTCAATGTAAGGGAGTTTTGCTACTAGCGTTTATTCCTAGGCTACGCCGCATATAATTGGCTTTTAGGCCAACTCCGGACGTGGACGATATCGGCTATCTCTCATATAGGCGAAACTGTAGAGTTCTAGAGCGGTTTCTAGAAGGACGAGTACGGATTAGTTACGTGCGTTTGTTATTTCCATAGTTAGGTAAGAATTCGATCTATATTAGTCTAGTCGCGTTAATAAGAATACGAATCTCACCACATATCAAAAGAATTTTGGATAGCTACGGACACAACGGAGGAGGAATTTTCCTAACCACTAGATAGATCACGACTGGCCAATTTTGAAAATATAAATTCTTAACAAAAAAAAATAAATAAAATATTAGCTTTCATGTAAATATACTTCCGAAGTTCTAAGTTCAACTTAAGTTTTCATCTAGTAGCTTAAAGCATAAAGTGTGTGCTTAAAAGTCCCAAAAGCTGTAATAAAGCTCAATTCGGTAGCTTAAAGTCTCAAGCTTTGGGCTTTTCGTAAAACTTACATTATTAAACTTTATAGTTAGGTATTTAGCTTAGGTGTACAGGTAGATACGTTACAACATGAAAACCAATTAAGCAGTAGGTGTGTTTGATTTATCAAAGGATTTTTTTTTTAGATTTATTAAAAAAATAATTTAATAAGATACCCGCTTAAATGTGATTCAACCCTTGATTACGAAACTCATTTGTTAATTTTACGTGAAATTCATTAATATTTTAGACTGAACGTTGACATATTTAAATTTTTCAAAATGTATACAGAGCCACCTAATTTCCCCTTTAACCTATCTATCGTCTCATCTTCTTCCCCTTGTATTATTGTCCTATTTGTCCGTCCATTGTATTCCCATCTTTTCCTCATCCAGTTTCTGGAGTTGTCTCGCCCAACTATGTCTAAGACGGTCCACTAGACGTCTTCCCTCAGGAATCGCACTCAGTATTTTCTTAAGGATTCGGTCATCACACATTCTTAATACGTGCCCAAGCAACCTCATTTGCGATTTTTCTTTAAAGTGGTTCAATGTTTAGATCGTCTTGGATCGTTGAGTTTCTTATTCAATCCCATTTCGTTACCCCTGCCATTCCTCTTAAGTACTTCATTTAACCTATCACATATATTAAGCAACAATATTTGCCAACTCTGTGCAACTATTGGCTTACGGTGATAATATCGACCTATGATGTTTTACGTAATACCTTCATAAATCTTGAAAGTTCTGCCAAAAACATGGGTCTCATAGTAAATCAGCAGAAGATCAAATACATGGTCGTAGGATGCACCCAACAAAACCCAACTCTCGTGTGGAAGTTAAAATTTTGAAACGGTACCAAGATTTACATACCTAGGCTCCCTGATAACAGACAACAATAATACTAAAGAGGATACGCAGCTGAGACATGGGTACTAAGTGGAATGAGTGAGCACTGGACGTTTTTGAAAGGAACATTTTGAGGCGTACCTTCGGACCGGTTTTAGAAAATGGACTTTGGCGCAAACATTACAACAATGAGCTCAATACTCTGTTTAAGGAGCTAAACGTCACAAAATTTAAAAAACTGGGAATACTTCGATGGCTGGGAATTTTCGAGCATCAAGCACCAAAGTCCCTACTGAACTCAAGGCCAATAGGGTGAAGGAGCTTAGGAAGCCCAAAATTATGATGGAGTGACAATGTAATCAAAGACCTACCTGTCTTGGAGCTTCGTAACTGGAGAGAGCTGGCACTAAACCGAGATGAGTGGAGGAAGATTCTTGAGGAGGCCAAGACCAACCAAGAGTGATGATGACGATGATAGGTATATATACATATAATAGCATTCACTCTTCTGTAATTGCAAGTTTCATACATCTTAATGACTCTCAGAATCGAACAATGAAACATCATTCATACTTGGATCCTTGGAAAACAAAATACTGCAAAAATTTTACATATAATTGGCCGTATTCTTGATACCTATAACATAATTTTATCATATCTGGATATTTTGTTTGACGTAGGTCCACCAAGAAGTACGGAGCAAATGGGAAATAATATATATAAGGAGAAAGAAATTAATATAAAAAAATATACTCAGTTTTCACCACTTTTGTATTAAAAAATATCAACATGTTTCAGAGCCCATGGCTCTTTCTTCAGAATACAATTGTATACTAACAAAATTCAATTAAAAAATCGAAGTATAGACAGTCAAAAGATAAAAAAAAATATTTTTGGAAAATGAATAATAATAAAGTACCTACTTAACATAAAAATAAATTTTGAAAAGATAACTATTTGTGAAAAGGACCGGGTTATTTATAATATTCAATTTACTGTTAACTCTTTTTCTTATTTCCAAAATTTCTAATTTATCAAACTGTGATTATGTATAATTTGTACGTAAAATTTGTAAACCCTTATTAATATCAAAATACTGGTCCATAGCCAAAAAATGGTTAGAAAATTCAGAATTATTATTGCTATTATCCTTAAGGTGTTTAAATAGCAATAATTATTTTATTAATTTGGGCCATGCGCTCTGAAACAAGATGATATTTTTTAATACAAAAGTGGTGCAAGCTAAGTTTATTTTTATTAATTATATGAATAATATCACCACAAAATTATTTAGCTATTTTTGAAGAAGAAGAAAGAAATTAAATTAATTATATGCATTATGACCAAGTTCTTTAGCCATCACTCATCATTTATCTAAACAAATACTCCCTTTTATTGAAGAAGAAGCAAAATTTCCAAACATTTTTTATTTTTTACAAATTCCCAGAAGAAATAAGCATTTAAATATGCTTTCCCCGAAAAGAGAACTCAAAAGAAAGCGGTTTCCTTTTCCATAAACTTTTTCCATCACTTTCCTCTGACACGCAGTTCCTCAAATGGTTTTTATATCGAGATTCATTTTGATCTCTTACTGGTTGTCCTAGTGGTATTTTAGTGTTCAAAGTTCTCAACATAACGTCAACAAACATAAATCAAATATGAGTATGCGACAGAGTGAGCGATTGGGAACCGAGGCGGAAAATGGTTTGACTGTATGTGTAAGAATGAAATACCTCAGTTTTTATTTATCACCAAAGTCACTGGACACGAATTCAATTGGGACACCGTTACTAAATTCAGACTGTCGAACACTTTATACTCGTCTTTCCAGAGCATTCCCAATTTATTATCGTTGGTATTTCGTTTGCTGCTAGTTATTTGTTTGCTGTGAAATTTGTGAAAGTTACAATAAACTGTATAATAAATTTCATTTAAGAAAGATAATTGAATTAGTATGTGTGAGCCATGCGTACTATGCACATTGTTTCGTTGTGTTGGTGTTTACGGACACAAAATTATCAATGGCGTGGTCGCACTTATATACATTTTTGGGTTTCCAGATGTTTCGCGAATCGAGTAGTTTAATCTGGACCCTTCCGGCAATTCACAATTTACTGTAAAATGTCCAGGGTGCTGAATATTTCTCGATTACGTGTTAATCTTACTATGTCTACAGTCTCGTGGCAATAAATATATTTTTGTCTGCTCTCTTAATCTACGCATTTTTTTTACTTATCTATGATTTTATCAATGTCTATACTTCGATTTTTAATTTTAAGTAAATGTCGTATCCTAATGAAAGCACCATTGGCCCCGAAACATGTTGATAATTCAACAAATTAGTGGTTTGTAAAATGTGTTTTGACGTTAATTATACGAATAATGTTACCAAAAATTGATGATTAAAATTATTCAGAAACACACAAAATAATATCATCGATACCATTCACTTCACCCCTCCTAACAATGTTCCCCCTTACCGCAACCAATAAACCAGGCATTCACTCCCGCAGATTTCAGTCTACACTCACTTGAAGTGTAGACTGAAAGTTTGGTGTTTTTCTACAAAAGTATCTAGGTATAAGTGAAAAAAGAAATCTGTAATCTGTCCATCACAAATGATATTTTAATTTTATTTCCAAACTTTTATAAAAGCCCTCGTAATCCCCATTGAATAATGTTCTCGTTTTATTTACTTACTTACGTTTTATTACTATCCATCACGCCGTTTTCCCACGGGAGTAGGCAGAGAGGATAGAGCCCCACTCTCTTCTGTCCTGACACACAACTCTCAATCCACATATATAATGAAATTCGTATGAAAGCACGATGATTGTTAAGTGTTCTCACGGGACCATCTTCCGATATCTGGTTAATCTGGTCGTGCCACATCTTCTGCGGTCGCTCTCGCTTCCTGCCAGTCAACACTCGCGTTATATATCTTTCTTTACATTCTTTACTCACTCAATAGCTCAAAATTATTTTTATATCTTAACTATTTACAATAATAATTGATAAAACTGAGTTGGCCCTAGCTAAGCAAAAATGATCCAATCTACACAAAGTCACTTTAGAGATATTGACTTAATACTTTCTATTGTTAATAGTGTAGTCAGGAGTAGTTTTGTATGTTCCGAGGTACCTATAAGTAAATATATTTTATTATTTATGATGAAAAGAAATTAACCTGCCACACATGTGGGTTGGTTTTAACCGTTTTGTTACTACCCGGAATTTTTCGCACTAGTTACTACCCAGGGTACCTGGGTACTCTACTTGGATGGACATTCCCCATGCATTTTTTTATTTTGTATATCGCAAATTGATTATAATTGAGATAATGATCAAATAGCTTCCTTGAAGGACACTGCTTCTCATAACGATATCTGTATCCCTTTATACCTGATTTTTATCAGTTTGCTTGACATTGACTAGTACATTTTGACTGAATTTTTCATTTATATCTTCAATTCTAGCTATCTTAGTAAAGTGCGACATTTCTCATGTGCAATTTATATTTATAGCACTTATAATTAATTGTATGTTATATATTATTTACAATTAAAATTTATTATATGTTTACAACATTTTTCGTCGTCTCAACTTTTTTCAAATTCACTTAAACTTAAGAAATTATAAAAATGGTAATACATGAGATAACCTTCATGTTTTCTTATTAATATTTTCACTTTAAATGTAACCAAAGATATAAATTAATTATATTATATTTTTTTGTTGATAGAGCGCTTCTGAAAAAAGATTGTTTACTCCAATTACTGTGTAAGGGGATATGGTCTTAGATACAGAGGATTTTTTGAAAAGCAAAAACGAAGATTGGATTTTTAGAGTGCACTGATCAAAATGAATATTCGAATACAGAAGGTGACGATGAATAATTAGAAGAAGATATGGACTATATTGCATTACGCGAAAAATAAGATAGGATAATATTGAACCACCGAAATCTCAAGCTCATTTCCTGGGTAGCAAAGAAATGATAGGGCATAAAAATTCACATATGCATTATAAAACTACGTCGCATTATATCGTTCATCATCGGCAAAGAAGTGATTTACACGGATCAAGAAAAGCATTATATATTAATATTATATTCAAATGTGTTTTTACACCAGAAATTGTTGATACAATTGTCCGTTACAACAAATAAAGAGGCCAGGAAAATATATATTGAGTACAACGAACATGATCGTACTAACAAACCATATTGGAAGGATTTGACTTCATCCGAGTTTTTTTTTTTCACATTTATTGATACTTATTACATTACATAGATACATATGCAAAAAAAATTCATGGGTATTCTGATAGTATATGGTGCCGATTATCTAAATACAGATTATATTTTTGGTTTGTTCAAATGTAATTTATACCCAGTATCGAGCGTCGAATTTCCTCGCTTCGATGATGCTAATATGAGGAAATACTGATTGAATGAAGGAAGAGCTGCGTCGATACGTGAAATATGTATAGTTGATACTATATGATAAAAGTATGGTGGATATGTGATGCAGAAAATTATTATCCTCTTACTGGCTAAATAAACACCGGAAAATTAACATCTGGACGAGAAACTCACCAACGTGAAAGAATTGGCCGCGCAAAGGCTGTGGACGTAATATAACAGTGGACATTTTTCCATGACTTCCCAAAGCAAGTTATGGCAAAATGTCCAATGTACTATGCCAAAGCACAAAATATTATTTTATCATAGAATATGGCAACCGTTGATACATTGAGACGAAAGAAAAAGTGTATTCCGGCGAAAGCAAAGGATTGTTATTTGGATCCAATGATAATGTAAAAAAATGTTCTTGTGTGCCAAAAAAACTGAAGAAAATTATACTTTTAAATGATAAAAGTTACGTTACATCCCAACGTTACATCACTATGATGTGCAAATGCACATCATAGTGATGTAACGTTGGGACTCAAAAGCAAACCGAACATGATTAATTTTTACAATAAAACGAAATCTGATGGTAAAATATATGTCTATCACTGAATGAGAATATGAATACCGAATGGGTACCCGGGTACCCTGGGTAGTAATCAGAGGACTAGGCAAGTTAAATATCATATAATATACCTTTTTAAAAATAATATTACTTCAAACAATGCATAAATCCCTTTCAAATACCTCAAATAATGGGGATCCGGGCGGACAAAAGCATCAAGAGTTTATGAATAAAATTATTTTAACTTGAAGTCGGAAATGGATACCCGGGTGCCCGGGTAGTAACATAAGGGTTAAAGGTGATAAAAATTACAAAACATTCGTTTTTTTGCCTGTATCTTTTGTACAAACCGATAGTATCGATATTTAGTATCAGTTTGGTGCACTAAATTCATTTTTGATCATGTTGTAGGTTGGATCTTTTTCGCATAACTTTTTATTTTTATTTTTTATTATTAAAATTTATTTGGTAAATGTACAAACTTAAGAGTATTCAATATAATTTAATTTATACACATTTATATTACACGCTTACCCACTTTTAAATGAGAATTTATTCTCGTGTTTAAAAGTGGGGGCATTGTCATACATGTATATATCTATTATTAATGAAATCGTTAGTGTAAAACATTAGATTAAATAAGTAAGATATCGAAAAAGAAACATTAGATTAAGTTGTAAAAATTAAGACATTAAATTAAGTAAGTAAGATATAAACAATACAAGAATACAAAAATGTGAGACATTAGAATAAGTAAATAAGGTATACATAAGGTTACAATAAATTAAGTTATAAAAATTAATAATTAAGAAGGTATTGTAATAACATTTAAAAGTATATATAGATTGTTTTTGATAAGATTTTTTCATTGCGTTATTGTGATGGTTTCTTGTAGAAGATTTTTCAATTTAGTCTTGAATTTTCTATAATTTTTTTCCGTCTTCATTTCATTGGGAAGAGCATTAAAGAATGATACTCCTTGATAAGAGAAATGGTGTTGGGCTGTGCTAGTATTACATTTAGGTATCAAAATATTTCCAGCTGATCTCGGTCTATTACTAAAACATCCAAATGTTCTATTATTGATATACATTTTGTGAATTTGAAGTATCGCAAATTTTTTATAGATTTGATTAATATTTGGGACGTTAAAAATGTTGAAAAGTTCCCTTGTTGGGAATATTGAGGGTTTCCTCAAAATCACTTTGATAATTACTCTCTGAACTATTTTATAGTAGTATATTAGACTTAAAGGTTCCACCCCAGCCAACTATACCATACTTCAGTATGGACTGGGCAAACGCAAAGTATATCACTAAGATATTTCGTAGCCTTATGAATATAGGTATATGAGCTTTCTCTTCCTAGTGACTGTGGAACATATTTGCTCTTTCCATTTTAAATTGTTGTCAATTATGACACCCAAGTATTTGATACTGCTCTTACCAGACAAAAACGGACAATTTTCATTATTACAATTTTTTCTATCATCACATTGATTGGAGTGGATCTTTATATGAATATGTTCAGGTGAATCCTTTTTGGTAATAGAAAACGGGATATATACAGTTTTTTCTGCATTTAAAGACAAAAAGTTTTTGTCAAACCATGATTTCAAAATGTTAGCAGCTCTGTTTGCTTTTATATTTACATCACCCCATGTCTTTCCTTTTATAATTAATGCAGTGTCATCAGCATAAGATACAATTTCTCCTTTTAAAGATAATTTGAACATGTTGTTAACATAAATTATAAATAGTATTGGACCCATGACTGTTCCCTGTCGAATATCAAAAGATGTAGTTAGTGATCCACTTAGCTTACGTCCGATTCTCACCATCCGGCTTCGTTCTTTAAGATAGCTCTGGAACCAGGATAATACCATCCCGCTTATTCCTATTTGTTTTAATTTTGAAACAAGTTTTGAATGTGATATGCTATCAAATGCCTTTCTCAAGTCCACAAAAATTCCCAGATATTTTTCTCCACTATCGAGATTGATCACTATTTTTCCTGTTTTTTATTATTTTTTTGACCTTGACTGCTTGGACTTGTTCATCAGAGGTAACGGTTTGTTTAAGTTCTTCATTTTGGTTGATTATATCTCTTTCGAAATCATCTTCTTTATAGTCAGAACACACTCCTTTGATAATGATGCAGGTTTTTTTTTTTTAATTTCTTCAGCAGACATACCTTAGTGTGTCAATTTATTTATTTCATTTTTTAGAAGCATGGCATCCGTTTGTTTATAGCAGGACATAATTACTCGATTTGCTGATGCCTTTTTTATTCCATTGATTCCAAATCCCATTGATGACACTTTAATTTTATCATAAATAATTTTTTTGATCTCGTCATCAGTTTTGTCGTTTTCCTTTGTGGAGACAATTATTCCGTAATTAGGTTCAGGGAGAGGAAATTGTTTTTCTCTGACGATCATGGCATACGATTTTTTTTTCACTGATTGCATTTACGTTTATGCTGTTCAGAAACTCATCACTTTTTGTTATATATTCTTCTTGTTTTCTTATTAATGATGTTTTTAATTCAATTATTACTCTTTGATATTCAACAATTTCTTTATTCCAATCAATTTCTATGATTTTAAGTTTATTTTCTATTTCTGATTTAACTTCCTTCACTATTTTGGAGCTACCAAGTTTGTTGAGTTCGCTGACAATTTTTTCACACAACTCCTGAATTGTCATTTTTTAGCCGGTATTAAAAGTGTTAATTTACTTTTTATGCTTAGAACACAAAAACACGTCTGCACTTCAAGGCGTTCGTGACAATACTACATCCAATTTAACAATAATGACAACAAGTATAATTAAAATTGTTAGATCGATCCTTATCGATCCTTATCGATCGATCGATTAGCCTTCTATCCCAAGATGAAACGCACATCATGTAAATAGAACCGAAAAGAATAGTTTTATGTTTCAATCATTTATTTAAAGGCCTCCTAAATGGTTAGACTGGAATCTCAGTTGATATAAAAGAAATCGTTTAAATAGAACTCGACAGGAACACGACGACACAGGGCAAACACCACCAAGATTGCGCGGTCTGAGGTACCGCGGGGTAAACTCCAATAGACAGCTAGTTCCCACAAGACCGGACGTACTTTTGTGCTGGAAGATGAAAGCTTAGCGACTGCGCTAGGTTCTTCAGTGTCGCGGCTCTTTGAATGCACCAAGAGTCACATTTACACTCCTCAAAAAAAACGAATCTTATCAACTATGGAAAGGTATTTCCGAAACATGTAGGCGTTTAATTAATCAAATAATATAAGTAGATTTATACAAATAATACGATCAATATTTTTTTAAATGTCAATCTGCAATGTTGCTGAATCAATTG
>JADDOH010013989.1:0-24734 GCA_016648135.1 Agrypnia vestita
ATGAAAGCTCTTTGCTGTGTGAACATGGCATCGACGATTATGTGTAAGTAGAAAATAAGTGTTGAGTTTTATTTTGAATTTTACAGTGTGCAAAACTTTAAAGCGTTTTCCCCACATCTCACGTTTTCAAAGTCGGTGTCCATCATAACTTCAAAACTACTGCACCGATCCTTTTGAAATTTTGAACACTATTTCTGTACATAATTTACGAGGTAACGCTGGAGACTTTTTTTCAAATATGTTATTAATTTTTATTTTTTAATAACAAATTAGTCGATATTTTTCGCCAAAAATCGCGTTTTTCCCTTCAAAGTGTTCCAAAAAATTGAAATTTCAAAAAACACTCCCAGCGTTACCTGGGAAAACCTATTATCTAATGAATGAACTTATCTAGCACCAAGTTATGATGGACACCGCAATTCTACTTTTTTCCGAGACACGTCCGAATAATTGCTGCCATTGCCGTATTTTTTTAATATTTCTTCTTGAAAATTTTACACAATATTCTTCAAATGTCATACTTTAATGTACCATTGGTTTTAATAAAGAAATTTTAACTGTGTCGTCACAAAAAAATCACAAAAACAACTTTTTTTGTACGAATTAACCTTACCCCCCCTTAATATAATAATCTGTTTTTGACACATGAAACAATGCCGTCAATCTATTACTTCTACGAAATATGTGGTACGATATCAGTTCAGTCAGTCTGCAGTCAGTGTCCAGTTTGCCATTTGCATTTGCACAAAATTATGGAATGACCCAAAGTTCCTTCTAGATGACAATTAAGTTGAATTAATAAAGCTCACTAAAAAAACTGAAATTTATTTGTTCAACGAGTTTTAATAGTCTGAAGTTAATAAATCTTCAAAATTTATGTTGAACCCTTTCCAGTTTTAATTTATGAACGTTATAGGATAGTTTCCAAATTGTCAAATTACATTACGCATTCATACGTACAAAAATATTTATACCTACATATTTTATAAACTTTTCCAATCTCACATATTGCGGTTATCTCTATTACTACGTTACTACTATTATTACGTTAGGTAGCTATCCTTAAAATTATTTGATATTTAGATTAATTTATATCATGACTTCTAGCTGAACACACTAAAAGATATTGAATGTAAAAGGACACATCTTCTAACTGCATATTGGGGTGCGCCCGGGTCCCCACATTGTGATAAACAAATAATTAAACCAGGGTTCGAGGATATATATTCGCGGATATATATCGTGATATATATCACGATTTTTATGGCTCGATTTTTATTTTTGATATATATCCAAGAAAACTTTCTGCAAATGTTAATAGATGGCGCTAGTTGTATTTTAAAAAATGTTCATTTGTTTCATATAATCCGTTTTTTATTTCACACAAAGAAACAAACACTCATAACACTACATTAGAAAGAGCAACTTTTATAACTTATATGTAATAATTTCATATATTAGCTTTTTTCAGTATGCAATTCATTTATTTAATAAATAATAATACATATACAAAATATAATAAAAAAATTCCTAATTATTTCGAGTTTGTATCAATCGACGTGTGCAAAAAAGGAGAAAAAAAAGTTTGGATATATATCGGATATATATCAAAAAATCCGATTATTTGATTTTTATTATAAAAATCGGATTTTTTCGAACCCTGAATTAAACTAAGACTTTTCGGTTCCTATTCCTACATCCTAAATCAGTCAATTTTTACATTGGGGAATATATATTATACCATTAAGGTAGTGAAGCACACAATACGGTATATTGAACCTACAGGCCATCATATTATGAGACTGAGAGCGCTCTAGTAAGATTAATGCTAGAGTGCCCTTTTTCTCACGCAGTGCGACGAGTAAACATAAAACGTCCAAGTGTCGAGTCGCTCTTTCTTATTAAACTTGATATTTTTCCGAATCTCCTGACAGCACTCGACCAAATAAAGGGTATATTTTCCAACCGGGGCAGACATTCGTATTTGTGACACATTTAAAATAGTTTTACCTTTACAGAGGTACATTTCCTTACAAACAAAAAAGGCTTTACAATGTACAAATACTATTCGGAGTTACTGTAACTGTAACAATTGAATGAATTCTTTACTTGAGCATATTTTTCTGAATAAATGACGGAAAGACGATGGCGGGATTATGGCTAAAATGGTGCCCAGATAAGAGGTTTCGACTATAATACTTAATAATTGGATAACTTATATAGCGCCGTTTTCGCGAATACTCACCTCAAGGGCGCTTTACATGCTTTATACTTGTCTGGTCCTACAAAGTATCATCTCTGATCTAGGAATTTTCTCCAAATCACAATATAAATAATATCAATTGGCGCATGCACTGCTAATATTTATCTCAACAGAATGCCTGAACCTCGATCTTTTCGTGTTTTCTCCGTGTGTTTGCTGGACGACTCACCACGCGTCGGTGTCGCCCCGCTGCACTATAAAAAATATAGGCTATATATAATGTTTCGTACCTAAAGTCAATAACTCTTTTATTTCTAGACGTATTTCCACAAAATTTTGCACACATATAAAGTAGTCTATAAAGCTTAAAATGGATATCATTTTATTCAAAATAATTTTTTTATTAATTAATTATTAACATATTAAAAATAATCAGAACAAAATTAAAAATTGCTCTCATTTTTATTTATAAAAAGTTATTGATTTTTGATCCGAAACAGAAATCGTTTTTCTATAATACTATGGACAACCGAGGTCTGTTTCGGATCAAAAGTCAATAACTCTTTAATTTCTAAAGTTATATTCATAAAATTTTGCACACATATAAAGTAGTATATATAACTTAAAATGAATATAATTTTATTCTAAATACTTTTTTTCTTTTCGTACAATTTAATTTATTAAAAATAATCGTGACATAAAATCAAAAACATTTTAGTTATTCTAAAATTCTTAAATAACGAACTTTTTAGAAATGTATAATACTTTATATGTTTACCTACAAAGATTAACAATAAATTAACTTTTAAAGTGATATAGTGAACAGACTTGACATGGACATCTAAGTGAGTAAGCACTTTACGTTTCATGTTTTTCTGTACTTTCTTTTTTGATTATGGATTTATTATGTATATAATATAATATTATAATTAGTTTTTGAACACGATATAAGTAAAATTGTCATTTTTATAAATAAAAATGAAAGCAATTTTTAATTTTGTCATGATTATTTTTAATATATTAATAATTAATTAATAAACAAAATATTTTGAATAAAATGATATCCATTTTAAGCTATATAGTCTAATTTATATGTGTGCACAATTTTATGTAAATACCTCTAGAAATAAAAGAGTTATTGACTTTTGGTCCGAAACAGGCCTGAATTTTCCATAGTGCGCTGCGCTGGTCGCGGCGTCCCCTACCTATCTGCGGGGCCCGCCTCGCCAATGATTGTCTCGCAAACTTCGGCCGTGTGTCGGCTTTATACTAATCGCTACTACTAATTAATGATTTTCGATATGTAATGTCTTCTAAGCCCTTTTAATCTGGTCAAGTTTAATATCGAAACATTTGCAGGGAAGGTGAGTGATTTTTTCTAATCGCGATTTCTCAATTAATTGTAAACGTATTGATGATTTTTCTCTTTTTCACAAAACGCTGATTGTTTTAAATTAGACCAAGTTATTATTTAAAACCCCTTTCGGTGATGATAAAAGTACCGTTTTCATGTTTCAAGTCTACGAATATCAGCTTGGAACTAGTTCATTCCAGTGTTTGATTATCTGGCGTATTAACATTTAATATCTTCATAATATTACGCGGTTATGCGACCGAATGAAAACACGGTAGGTACTTTGAGTTCATCGCGTTACGGTAGCAAATTGTCAAATATATTAATCTAGATACATTTTCATGTTTTGTATTAATATGTGTATTCTACATATTATTCTGATTGTCATATACGCAATCGCATCACTCGGTTTAACAAATATTTATGTGTTCGTGCTCCGAATCACGGATGCAATATGTACGTTATATATTTTCTTTTGAATTCCACTGGTGATAATGAATTAACTTTTAAATTCTTGTGTTGAAGTTATTCTGATTTCTAGACCACTCGTAACGGCGTTCGTGATTATATTTCACTTACTATTTTCCGTACAATTTAAATTAAAATTTGTTTATTTAATTTATTTTGTTTAATGCTTATTTCTTATAAATATATGTATAGAGTTCATCACTTCGAACGTTAACATATATGTTTATTAAATATTTAATTTCATATTTGTATCAGGAGATTAGTTTGAATAACGTTATTTATTTGCTAAAAATTTGGTATGTTTAATTTAATAATGATAACTATTTCGTTCGCAATCAGTTATTTTAATTTCATTAATGCTCATTATAAATTATAACTGTCATCGGTAAAATAAATATTTATTATGTATATCCTTTATTTCATTCGGAAAACAAATATTATAAGTTAAACAATAATATAAAAATAAAAATTGAGCAAAATCACACGTTTTCTCTAGATAACAAAGGAGATCGTGTCACTACGATATAAATGCAGTAGATTATGAAAAATAAAAAAATAAATTTACTTTACTCAGTGTCAAAAAACATCAGAAAATGAAGACACTTTCTCTCTGAGAACTCTTAAGCCCAAGGAGTAAGTCTAATAAAAGTAAGAGGTCTGATGCAAAAATGATATAAAACACTGTTAATCACATATCCTTTATTTTGATAGAATGTAGTGCTACATACCGTTTAAATTCTATGATAACAATGTATTTTTTTTAGATTGTAAAAGATTTTTTCCCTGTAATTGTATTACATAATATCTATTGATTGATTATTCTTTGATTACCTAAGTAATAATGTTCAGAATTAATGAAACACTATAATGAATACTACCGACGTAACATACAGAAGGATGTAACAGATGCATAATACGTACTAGACAATCGGGAATGCTTTTATATTATATAATTTAATAATTTTCAGCGCGTTTCACAAGACCACGTAAACTATATAATTCCATATTTATTCGAATTTGTTTCTATCCAATATCTTCTGCCTGTGATTCTTGGGTGCATTAAAATTCCTACTGAGGCTTGAAGGAATCTAAACCAATTTAATTTTTATAATAATATAACAGATTCTCTTATGCAGTGCAAGTGTATGCTCGGTGACGGACGCCAGGAGGTACTACGTACCAATTGATATCGATTATTATCTGCCTTGGAATTTTTTGTTTTGAAATTTGATCGACCGAATAATGTTTTTGTACAAAATGTATTTAAGATCTTAACGACGAAACGCTTTTAATTATAATTTCAAGAGAATAATTTCGTACCGACACATTGTGTCCGCGTAATGGCCGCTTCCGCGAAATAAGTGGTGCGTTTGCTCCGCGTTCGATGTTTCAATGGAATGATAATTCTCGGTACCCGATGAGGTGTCCCGCTCTGAATATCGTCCACGGCTGGTGTGTATTGTGTATTAAATGAATTTAATATGTGTATGCATAATTTTTGCACATCGAGCTCGTTTGTGTCCGGGCTTCGTCACCGGCCGAGCGACTTGGGTAGATAACTGAGGAATGTTTAGTGCAGGGCTGCCACCACTCCAAGCAGCGGTCAAATTTTATTTACTTATTTAACTACAACTTTTATTATTCTCGCAAGTTTTTGAGATCACAAATCATAACACATCAAATAAATTTATGGCTTTAATAGTGCTTTTGCGTTTTAATAATTACCGATTATTCAATTTCTTGGAACTGAAATTTAAATTAATCTTTCATCATTTGTTTGGCTCGAGTTTGGTTCATCGCTCATGAGGTAAAATTGTTATAAAAATGGCGCTATGCAATTTCTTATTCTTGTGCCCTATCCGTTCAACTGTATTTATGCGGCCTATTTCGGGCCGCAATAAATAAAGCGTATAATTATTTGGTATATTCAAATTTTATTATTAATTTGAACCAGGTAAATCGGATCTGAAAGATAAATATAGTTCGTAAATATATTTTTCTCTCTTTTATTTCTCACTTTCAAAAAATCCACCTCATGTATCTCCCCTACACACATATTCTCAAATATACACCATACACTTGGTCATTTAATTCAATCAAATAATTTATAATACTTATACGCTTGATTTTTTTTGCAGTTGGTTGTACTGTATAGTCTAGGAGCAACGTGTAGTGCGTGACGCTTACATGTTCGTTTTACTCCTAAGGTGATAATTGCGTTTTTCCCCTTTAATAAAATTTCCACATTTTTTTATATAGTGGATTATAGAATGTACATAACGTTTTAAATAGCGCGTGATACCTTCTGGTAAATTAATAGAGTTAGATGTCAATCGTTTAATTTATGTTAAATCGAGTTGATTAAGCTTTTTTTCTGGATCAGTGCTATCTTTACAATTCCTCTTTAGAATCACTTTTTTATAATATTTATTATATTTAATGATGATCATACTCGCATGTCCTTGCTAGGAAATTTAATTCCGGGATCTCGAATCTAATTGAATCAAATCTCGATCTGTAGATCTTGATCAAATTTAATCCCGAATCTTAAAATTAAAAGTTATTAATTGCGTTATTTTTTGTTCAACGATTAAATTCCTAACTTGCGTCTATATTATGATCGCGCCAAAAACGCAGTAATAAAATGGCGAAATAGTATAAAGTAGCGAGATGTACAGATTATTTTGAAATACGTGTAGGTAGGTAATATTTAGTGTGTAAAAATATTATGTATTATTCGGGTCACTTATAAAAATAATGTGTTTAATATTTATACACGTTTAATAATTTATATTGGCGTGTTTTTTAAAATAATATGTGAATCTCGCTACTTATTTTTTGATGCTGGCCTTTCCAGCTGTCATTGCGCAAGCGCTATATGTCAAACACTTTTGACGACATTTTGACGTTTTCGCTTTCTATCTCATTATTTTAATGAAGCAGCATTAATATTTTCATGAAAAAGTTATATTCCAGTTTGAATCAAGTCGCAGACTTTATATTATGGAAGAACAATACATGAATGACACGCTCGACCAAGAACGTCAAATATGACTGCAAAAACGCGCACAGCGACTACACTGACATTTACATGAGCATATATTTTGGAAAAAGAATCGTAATTAAAAAGTTATGTAGGTAACAGAATATTATGATATATTAAAATCAAAATAATTCCATAATATTTGTGCTAGGAATATGCGAAATGCATATTTTGTTTCAATTTCTTTTAGTCACGCCTCAATGTACTCACTGTCAATCTATTCAGGGATACAAGTGACTGAAGAGGAGCGCGAGAGAATAAATACTAGGCCAGCCATTGACGTATTGTAATATAGACACGTTATTCCCATACTAGCCGGCTTTCATATGTAGCAAATATCGCATTGAAAGAGACAACAAATCACGGCACAGAAAAATCGGGTAATTTGAAGTCACGGTGACTAAAATAACATATTCATTCTTACAATAGTGTGCGATACTCTGTTCCTTTTTCCCCGGGACTTTTTTTTTACGTCGTATCGTCGCGCCCGATCACAAAGAAGGTCCGTTCGATAACGAATGCAAGTAAGGCAATTAATTACCTTACTTTTGAGTTGCCAAATTTCACGCTTTCATTGAGGCCAGCAGTAATCGTTTTGCGGACAACGCGCGAAAGCCAATTCCATACACTAATAATAGCCGCCCAGCGGTCACTATCGGCCAGTACCTACAGTTGCCCGTAGAGCTTAGCACCTAGCAGTCTGCGATAAATGCTAGCATAAATATATAACATGATTAATATTTGTTGTTTCTGTTTTTTTTTTTAAATAACTGTCAATTTATGAGCAGTTTCTTCGAATCCCGGGATCATGAAAATCGAATCCCGAAATCCCGAGGCTGGATGGACTAGCCTTCACTATACCCACGACGCGTATTTACTCAGTCATTCTCCCTTGGATCATTGCGAAAGGCAGACTAATAAAATACAACGTGGAGTTTTTAAATTAAATCCGTAATCTCATCATGATTTAACTCCAAACACCTCGTACCTCGTCATCTTTAACCTTTGATTGAGCTTAATGCTGGTGTCACTTTCTTTTACGACAAATCGTTTTACATATTTAACCCCCAAAGCATCGTGCTTGTGAAACGCATAAAATATTGTAAGCTTTTGCCAAATTTTGCTATTCTATAATACAATATTTATATACTATTAGTCGTATAATTATAACAAAGTATAAACTTCGTAAATAGCCCTCTGTTAAACCTATTTCCATAAATAATTACTTTGAACTTGTTAATTTTGTAACAATCTTGCCCCCTCTGACCCCCTTCCACCTTAACTAATCTGTCCATACTTGAACATTAATTTTAGTACACTAACTGTCCCGAAGAATGGAGCACCGCTCCCGAAACATTTAAAAAATTTACATCAAAATTTATGTGTGATTAACTCAAAGTTTTAGTTATTTTATTTACAAAGTAATACGTCGCAATATTTTATTTTATGGAAGAAATGTGGAGAGAGTAAAGTATCGAAAATATCTACGACGTTGGATGATCGAAGATATCGGATCCTTGTGAAGAGATCAAAACCTGTATCCAATTCGATCAAATGTATCCAAATGGAAAAATTATAAAATTGGAAAGACTTTGGTGGCTAGGTCATCAATTCAATTAATTTTTGTATATAACATTTACATAAGAAACATACATTCATATCGTAAATGTTATAAATAATGATTTAACATATATCATTTTCAACGTTTCAATTAACATATATGATTCATATCAATAATGGTGTAGGAGAATCCTGTTTCGGAAAACTCTGTCAGAGATATGGAACACATAAATGTCCAAAGCGATATAAGCGGCAGGTTGGTCCTGTATATTGGAATGTGAAACAATCTATGCTGACGCTTTCTAAGGTAATTATCAGGAACATGCAAACCAATGCTCCCCATGACGATTATTGATCTACCGCGCAACAATCGTTAAAAATGCGTAATCAAATGCACATTCCTTCTAGTCTCTAAACTATTGTAGCCATGCATACCCTGGAGAAACTCGGTTGTGTAAAGCCAAGGATAATGCCCGTACGCGCTCATTTAGAGATATTTTAGAAACTCATTTCGTAATTTCTCTACCATAAGAGAGTATTTATGCTCACGTGGCCCCCAAATCATCCAGCCACTCTCGAGTCTACTTCGTGAAATCATGTAAAGAGAGTGACTGAACAACAAGTACCGAAGTCCCTGCCGAATTCAAGACCAACAGGATGAAGAAGCTTAGGAAGGCCAAAACTAAGATGGAGCGACAATGTTCTCAATGACATATCTGCTTTGGAGATCCAGAGCTGGAGATAGCTGGTACCAAGCCGAGATCACTGGGGGCAAAGACTCACCAGGGGTTATAGAGCCAGCAGTGATGGTGATATCCAAATGGACGGTCAAAATGGCTTCAAAAAGTTTGAAACCACCTTTACGAACAGATACCTTGACTTTTAGATAAGAGTTAACATCGCGCTGTTACTGGACGGATACGAAGTGGTCCATAAAATAATCTCGATGAAAAGAATACAAACATTTGGAAATATATCCTCAAAATTTCCTGGGAAATGTGAGTTCTTGAACACCGTTGAAAACAGGAGTACTCGGGCCGCGTAATGAGAACACCGAAATACGAAGTGCTTGGCCCGACAACAATGGAAAAACGTAATGGGAAGAAATGGAGGAGCCTGGAAAAGCTCTCCTGGTTCGGAAACGATCGACAATGCGGAAGAATTGATCCGCAGAGCACAGGAACACGCGGGTTCTGAGAGTTTATCAAAAAGGTGATCATCGACGCGTGACATCAAGCAGGTCGCCAGAAAAAGATGAAGAACAATTTTTATATACAACAATTATGTATATTTTTCAGAAATTAAAAATAACAACGTTGTTTTCTTCTCATTATAAATAACACTGTAATTAAAAAAGTTTTAATTATAACGTTTTCGACGCTTACTGCGTCATCTTCGGTAAAGTTTATTACTGAAGGTGACGCAGTAAGCTACGAAAACGTTATGATTAAAACTTTTTTAATTAAAATGTTATAGTGAGAAGCAAACAACGTTGCTATTTTTAATTTCTTAAAAATATATTACAATGAACTTTCACAAAGTTTGTCACGATAATTTCGAAACGTTACAATTGTTTGTTGTACAATCATCGTGCCAACATCTGTTTATGCATACCGCATCTCATAATCAATTCATAATTTTATTCGTTACGCAAATATTTTCCTTTAAATTCTCGTTCTCTTTGCGTGTTGTATTTAAAGGGTTCACAGGTAACACGTGAAGGCAAAAAATGTAGACGACGAGAGATATTGTGTAAAAGTGAGAGTTTACCGTTTGGTCACATACGCCTGGTTACAAATGGTTGGGTTTAAAAAGTCTCCATGTACGGTCCTCGCATCTATAAAAAAATATTACGAATTTATAAAAAAAAATTAACCTTCATCAGCCAGTTGGTGATTAAATAGTTTAGAAAAATAATTTCGAGATGGCAATTGATATTACCAAGCTGTATGAAAACAAAAACATAATATTTATTTTTATTCGGCCTGAAGCCGGTAGGTAAAAAAATGAATATACATACCTACACTCGGTAATTTTTATTTTTGCACCGTTCTCGCTTTGTTCTTTTACGCATGTGCAAATGTGTGGTATGGGTGCACTGAATTCCTAAGTCTATATTCATATAGTCGAGCTAATCGCTGTTATAGCCTGTGTCCGGCCAGCTGTCCTGTCGCAAGCGCTCGCTCCAAACTTTCTGATTCAGAAATAAATAGCCATTAAGAGTAATTAGGGACCTGGGTCGCAACCTCCGTTTATGTCTATTGTTACGGTCCGAGCGAGCTATTTGATTTGTCGGTCAGAACATTTAGTACATCCTTTCGCGCAATCCACGCGGACGTTCCAGGCAAACCCGCAAATTGGATATCGCTTTTTTTGGGCGTGACATTCACTGAGAATTTATAATTATTCGGGAACATATCGATGTATTAATTTATTCATTTTTGTTAGAACACCATCATCCCCACTCAACTTTATTAAACATTTACCATCAACTTTGACGTCTAAGTTTTTAAAATTACAATTATTTATCATTACAAATGAAATTTGTTCGACTCGGACTTTCTTTTGTGATGATCAGGCGCCTCTCCAATCACTGCTCCACTTTCGTCGTTCTTGCAAGCCGGAGACATCTCTGTGAAATCGCTCTCTATGTCTATTTACCGTTAACGAATTAATGCTGGGGTAGGATTGCTATCAGTATTTAGATACGTCTGTAATATACGAATCTTTGTATAGTCATAATCGAAAGTGATGTTAAAAAGTTCCGTCTCTTTTATTCGATCGCTGTCTGTAATCGATCCCAGACTCCCGAGTAATTTCCGCTGTGAGGATCGTCGCTGATCCAGAACGTATTAAAAAAATAAACTTGCAGAATAATTTTTCCTTCCGTATGTGTATACCCTCGTATCAATTTCTCATGTTATTAAATGAAATAATAGACTTACGTAGACATAAATTTGTGCATTAACACATAATGGAAACAATTGTTTATGCTTCACAAACATACTAGTGTCGTAATTACGTCCGTGTAGCATGCACCGCGCACGCCACCACCCACACACCGCAGCCCATCTCTGGGGAGCGACTGTGGACGCGAAAGTGTACATTTTCATAAGAATGGCATGTCGCGCAGAAAGAAATGAATACTTTCAAAATACATACGTAATTGTATTTGTAACCGTTGAGGCAAACTCGGAAACCATTGTTATTTGTTCCCATCGTCGTGATTCGCTTTCTCGTTGAATTTGTCCATATTTATGTACTCGGCAGCAGCCGTTATTTTTTATGAACAGACTAAGTAGGTACGTTAGATATTACACAAGACGTGTGTACTCCTATGTAATTCCTTCAATTCTACGATACATCAGACACTGCGGCTAAATTATGTAGTGATAATTCTATATGTTCATATGTTCACATGTGTTTTCAGGAATTTTTACCGACTTTCATCATGCTACTGATATATACATTTTAAAATATCCACGTATCTCGCTTTATATATCCACTTCCTGGAGCCACATGCGAAAGGTTCCAAGGAAGTAAAGGGCTTATTTGGGTATCTTTTTGCGGCCAATAACTTATGCCTATTAAGGATGGTGAGGGAAGGTGCGCGAAGAGTACGAGTGAGGAGTTATCGAAAATGCATATATGGTTCTATGTAAGAGTTTCTAGAAACTTCGTGAAGTTTTTACATTTCAAGTGCTCTTAAAGGTAAAAGTTTCTACTCTTACCCTGTGTTTTCTGCAGCTATTTATCCCGTATTACCGAGTGCATTTTCCAAGATGACTCTGCGCCGTGCTATCGGGCGAAAACTATAAGCATTATATTTTTCTAACAATATATTTCGTTATTAACATAAATAAAATTTATAAATAAAACTAAATAATCAAATTATTTTTAGATCAAAGAATTTATGAATAACAATGGGATACTAACATTGGATTGGCCCGGAAACAGTCCATACCTGAATCCTATAGAGAACATGTGGCATAAAAATAACCATTGATATAAATCTATTGAAGCCTTCGTCAAAGGAAAACCCCATAAAAATAATTTAAATGTGCGGTATGATAAAATTTCAGACGATTATCTACAAAAATTGATCAATTCTATACCAAGTCGTATTGAAGCTACGATAAAAAATAAAGGAGGACAAAAAAATACTAATAACTTCTATTTTTCTTTGCTAATAGTGAAATATTATCAAAAATGTAACACTAATTTTTTTTTTACTTTACACTGTTGTCAAATCTATGCGATACTCCATTTATTTTTTTCATAAATAATTTTCGTTTAACGTGTATTTTGTTATATACTAAAGAGATTTAAAAAAATTTCAATGCCCAAAAATTAATCCTCGTTTTCAACTAACGTTCATAAAAATTGATCACCGTGCGCTGCCAGGTGGTGGTGTGCGTACTATGCAGAATAATCTTTTAGAAACGCGTCTTTTCTAAAAGCATATTTTAGAAACGCGATATCTCAGAAATGGTGATCTTTAGGAAAAAAAAGTTTAAGTATATTTATTGTAGACAATTATATGATCTACAATTTATGTCTGATCCATTTTTATGATAAAAATTACCGTTTACCAGAAAAATAAAAATATGAAACGATAATTTCGACCTTTGTCCTTGAATAAAAAAAATTTGCAGGATTGGTGGGGATTTTTTTAATTTTGTTTCTAATAGTGTACCCAAGATCTGTACCAGTTTTCAACTCTATTCGAATTATTGTAAATTGAAATGTCTATTTTGACTGGACTATTAGCGCCTCGTTATATATTTCCGGCGGAAAATCGATATTGGGATCTTCATCAGTGGTCCGAATGCGACTTAACATTTTCCCCAGGGAACAGAAGCTTGCAAAGAAAAACTAATATGGCAAATAATTGGCGAATTTATTTATTTATTTAATGATCATGGAAGACCAACAGCACAACAAAGAAGCATAGAAAACATTGATATAATATAGATGGCCAATTACAGGTCTCCACATTTAGACATATGTTAGTAATGATAAATATTTATGAATTAAACTAAGGCATATTACAAATTATTTAGAAAGAAAGAATAAAAAATTTAAACAAAAGAAAAATAAACTTAATTAATAACAGAAAAACATAGGCATGTTAAAAAATAATACAAAGAGAAAAAAAGACTTAATTATTGAGTAAGAAAAAAAATTCTGCACTCAAAAATTTTCTTAGAACTTAGGTATGTTAAGAATTATATAAAAAGAAATGATAAAAAATTTAACCAAAAGAAAAAGAGACTTAATAGACAGCAGAAAAACATGTTGAAAATAATACAAAAAGAATAAACAAGAGAAAAAGAGACATAATTATTACGTAGAAAAAAATTCAGCAATCAAAATTTTTCTTAATCTTGTGTGGCTGCACTCGAACAGATCAATATCCAATAATCTTATCAGTTTATGATGAGGAGAGGAACTCAGTACTGCGTCTGCACGTGTGAGATCCCAATGGTTGTCATCTTCCAGAAAATGCTTCGCGACACGTATCGCGGTAACTGTCGTACAAAATACCATTGACTGTTCGCAAGCATAGGAAGGACATCGGTCCGGGAACGTTAACCAACAACAAACGCAAGAAGAAGCATTCGCGTTGCTTTGGATGGACTGAGTATAATCTTCCTAATTGTATTTCCCATAAATATGCCGTCGTATCCTGGGTCCCACTTTTTTGACTATGAAAAATCTTGGCACATCTATTAATGTCTTTGCGAGTTGACCAGAAATACCTGGTCAACAAACTAGGTGTGGTTTTTGGGGCAGTTAATGCTCGTCGTAGAGCAGTCTCTTGTGTCCGTAAAACACGTAAACACGCTGTCCATTTTCAAGGTGCACGACCAAATGTATAACAGCAGGGCCTGATATAAAAAAAAGTAATCAATAAAAACCAAGTTTTTATTATACTCCCTTTCTCATTTCCTAGTTGAAACATTTTTTTTCGCTTAACCTATGCGTTGGGCTTCGGTTGGGTAGCATGGGACGCTATGAAAGGGAGTAATAAAAAATTTCCAAAAATCCAAAATTATACTATAATCAGGTTTCGCGTCTACCAGACTTGATCGTCGCCACGAGTCTGCTTGCAAAGTTTCAGCTCGATTGGATCACGGGAAAGTGGTTTAAAAAGGATCCAAAGTTTTTTTGTCAGACAAGAAGACAAGCATACGCCACGAGTTAATATAAAGGGAGTAAAAACCAATTTGATGATGCGTTTGGCCCTGAATCTTAAACTTTGATTGAAAATTGTGACCATCCTCATTCTGAACGACTTTTATTGCTCCAAATGATGTCATTTGAAAGCAAGAATTGAAATTTAGAATTTTACACAACAACAATTTTGATTGTGGTGTGACTCCAGCCAATAGTGTTTTCAATGATTCTGGTGGCGAATTCAATGGTGGCAGTACAACTTTTCCAGACGCGCAACAGAAACCGGCCGATTCACCTTTCTACTTGAATGCATGACAGGTTGGGCATTCTTTGTACATAGCACCGATGACAATTTGTGAATGTGAGGAATCGTCGACTCATATTCGAACGCGAGGCGGAGAAGTGATGCACTCGTCAATGCGCGATATGCTTGCAGGCGCTGTCGTTCATCTGAGTGCGTCGGTGACTCGTTGACGGATCTGTCTTTGTCTCGATGCATTAGCTCGAAGGCGCTCATTGCGTTTCTCTTGATTTTCATCACCACGTGTGTTTGCAACCTGGTCTCTTAAATTTCATTTTCCGTCAATTAACCTTCTGCCGTTCTATTTAACTGACGGTTATGGACTAATTGTGAATTCCGACTACGTCGACCAATATTTCCTCCTCGTCCACGAAGACTTGGCATTGTTCTGTATAAGTAACTTATATTTTAATTTTATAGATAATATTCACGCAATTGTGATACATGAAATCTCGAAACAACACAGTTATTACACAATATTGTATTTTGAAATACATAATTTTTTTTTATTTCTTCGAGGAAATTTGAATCATTTCTTTGTACCTAATTAGTACCGTAAAAATAACATTCCGTTGCTTAGGAAAAATAAAATATTTCTGTTGATCAACAAATTTTCATATATTTTGTATCCCATAGTAACGGTGGATAAAGGTTCATGGCTTTATTTCCGTCTGGTCAGATAGTAATAACAAAAAATCCTAGAACCCGACTGCAGCGCCACCTACCGGGTCCAGTTGTGAATCCGAGATACCCTCGTCCTGTTCACGTCCGAGGCCCTCGGCGAGGGGTTTTCGGTGAAAGCTCACCATACACACTACGCAACACACTCGCCGAGAGCCCCTCGCCTGTACTCGCCCGAGGCCCGCGGTGAGGGTTCTCGACGAGTGTGTATAGCCGGCATAAGATTGCATTCTTCGGCAGTCTACGTCAAGTATTGTACATCTGATTAGATCCATTATGGTTAATTGTGGGTAACAAGGTAACAAAAGCAGAGGCAGCAATAACCAAAAAAAATTAATTCAACCATCCATGATTATTAATTTAATATGTATTTTATAGAAAATGTACCCCTTAAATTTATAGGAACCATTATTTTAGATGGGATAGATGCATAAAATTTATGTACAATTCATTATATTATAAACTAGTAATCTCCGGTGACTGAATTCAAAACATTTTTTGGATATTGCTGCTTTGCTTTTATACCCCACAAATTAGGTAGAAGAATTTTATTTTTTTTTTAAAAATTATTCCTTAAAACGATTTGACAGTTGTAATTTTTAACTCTTAAGTGACATCAGATGGCCCCAATGGAGCTGACATAAATTATATAGCATACGAGTATATTCGCCAGCAGTCTTAGGTGTAATAGTGTGACCTTCAATTTTGCAATGCATTCTTTAATTCAACCTAGTTATAACATTAAATGGTTGAATAACAAAACTCTATTGCAGACTAGTTAATGATTTATCTAGTCTTATCTAAATAATTATGTTTTTACACTAGGGATGTTCTAAATATAGGCAAACGCTTTATTTTGCGCTCGTCGAATTAGATGGTAATAATTAAAGGCAATACCGAAATAACAAGAGAAAATTTTATAAAACCTTTAAAAATATTTATAAAATTATTCATTACTTTAAAGTCTACGATCAGCATTTGCCTCATCGTTTAAAAAAACTTATTTTAATTGTTTCGTTCCAATCAAAATCTTTGTCAAAGAAACTACAAAATTCAAATATTCAAGGTCAAATTATTTGTATTCGCGACACCCCTTATTTATAACACGTAAACATTGAATATAAAAAATTATACGTATTATTTTATAAAATAAAAATGTGGCAACTGCTTCAAGAGTGCTTTTGTGATTCCCCGCAGTTATTATTATTACGTACGGCTCGTCCGTGATCCGCCTGCACTTTGAATATTTATCGCGACGCCTCCGTCCTCCCCTGCCTGCCCGCGGCCACCCTGCGCGACCGCGGCGCCCTTGTGACCCCGCGCCGTCATTATGCGCCCGAGTGAAGGATAAGCCGCTAATAGTTCATTAAGAAACGCGTCTGTATTCGTAATTAACATTAGGTAGGTGTACCTGACGTTTTTATTACGTTCGCGGTCGGCAACGCTCGGGTACTTGGTAAAGAATTTGTTTTGTATCGATGGTGATGCGCATAGGTACCCGTGCTGTATGTACCTCAGCGTCGTGTCACGTCAAGTCTAGATTGACAACGTAGAGCATGACCACAATAACTTGGCGTGCGGCGACTTTGGAACTAAAACCCGCCCCGCCCGCACCCGGCGGTAACCCCTCGTTCTGTCTTTCAGTTCAATTTCGGGAGCTGTGACATCTTGATTACCAATATTACACTGAATTATTATGTCCAAAACATCATAAACAGTCCGGGATGGTGCAAGAACAATTGCCAATGAAGTATTTAAGTTTTGCGAAGCTGCAAAAGCAAATAATGGACCGATATTCGTAAGTAAGTAAGACGACAGACACAACCCAGTCTTTCACATTGATTTTACCTCATCCAACTATCGTCGTAATTCATATTTCTTGAGGGTATGCGATGCATTCAATAAACTGATAAGATTATTAGATATTGATCTGTTCGAGTGCAGCCACACAAGATTAAGTAAAATTTTGAGTGCTGAATTTTTTTCCACGTAATAATTAAGTTTCTTTTTCTTTTGTTTAAATTTTTTATTCTTTCTTTCTATATAATTAATATGCCTTAGTCATTTATAAATATTTATCATTACTGACATATTTCTAAATGTAGAGACCTGTAATTGGCCATCTATATTGTATCAATGTTTTTTATGCTTTTTTTTTTGTGCTGTTGGTCTTCCATGAACATTAAATAAATAAAAATAAAAATATTACCGTCTGCCAGTTTGACAGATAGACCGGCCGCCATTATCGCTTGGGTTCTTTAGTGCCGCCCGACCAAATTTCTGTTAAAGACTACGACACCGGTCACCGGACATTCTGTACATTATGTATTGTGTAATAAATTTACATCCTGGCAACTTCTGTTAGACGACAGGGACGCCCTCCCTCGCACGCCAAGTTATATTGGTGGCACTATAATCAATATTAATGTATTGTTGATCGTCGTGTAGTATTATCTATACTTTATATATTATATCGCTTTATATCTAGTTGCAGATAAATTGCCATGTGCGTGTGTTTTCGCAATGTCTACCTCCGCTATTATGTTATATATATTTCTTTTTTAATATACATATTATCAACAGGACGTTACTGATGACCCTTAGTTATAGCTAGTATGTATAATATTTCTCTTATTTTAAGGAAATTATTCAAAAAAATTTAAGGGAAGATATTATAAAACTTCTTATGGAAATTCACACTTGAGCTGTGTAGCGAAAAGTTTTAGTAACACGTCAATTCAAACGAAAACGTGTATTCAAAATATCGCGCTAGCGAGCTGAGTTTGTGTTTAGCTTATTGGATAGATTTTAAGCAAAATTATGCGAAGTGAATGCGCAGTTTTATTTTTTTACTTCCTTTCTTTCATCTCGTGGCGTCTGCTTGCTTGTTTTCTTGACGAAAAAACTTTGGATCGATTTTTAACCCTTTTCCCGTCATCTAATCGAACTGAAACTTTGCAAGCAGACTCGTGGCGACGATCAAAAAGATCTATCAAATTTTCGTTAAAAAATAATAATAATTATAGTATAATTTTGGATTTTTAGAAATTTTAATGGTTTTTTCAAATTGGATCGTTACAAAACTTTGATTACTACCAACGGCGCCGGCTGCCCGATAACGTTACGGAATATTTAAAATTTGAATTACTCCGTCGGTAGGTATAATAGGTACTTCACTACGAATTTCGAAAATTTATTCGACAATTGGTTCATAGATGACAGCACATTTCGGTTTTTTGGGAAGAAATCAAATAATAAAGAGATATTTTTAGAGATTTTTGACATAGATATTTGTCTACACATGTTTCATTTTCAGTCAATCAATCATTACATGATGGTAAACTTAATTTACAAAGAAAGGGAGTAAAATAAAAATATTTTTTTTATTTCTAAATTTTTAATTCAAAATTTGAATTATTGGCACATGGTCTTTACAGCGTTAAATATTAACAGTCAATGCATTACATTAAAATTATACATGTACGTTTTTCAATTGTCAATTTGATTATTACGCGATTATATGATTACGCAGGCCGCACATCAGCTGCAGTCTGTCAGTCGCAGGTCGCAGCTGATTAGCAAAATTATAATGACTCGGGTGTCTTCTTGCATACAGAGCGTGTGGAAAAATAATACAAAGTTTGCTCAGCGCGAAGTCATTTATTCATCGATGATTCATCTAAGCGCTTGTACAGACACAGCGGGAACCGTTCAGTTTCAGAATCGCGTTTCAAAACACGCGAATTGTGTCATCTGTTCACACAGCCGCGGTTAATAAGCATTTGACAGTTCTGGAGCCGTTCTCCATCTTTGAATATCAGAGATATATTCGCTCATTACTTTGTTAACGACGGCCGTGTTTCATGGCAAGACACATAAATATCATTCTGTCAGTTCATTTTTGGTGAATAAATACCTAATTCTCTAAAATACTCTTTTATTCCACCATTTTCAAATATTTCCACCAACTCCTGCCAAGCTCGGTTCTTGGCATATTTGAGTAATCCTCACACTATTACAGGTCTTTTCTCCACTTCATCAATAAAATTCAGTGTCAAAGCGATCCATAACCATAGAAAAGAGAATATAATCCACGCGTGCTCCTGTTGTGACATGGAACCGTGCGGTGCCCGCAACGCGACTGAACGCTCTCGTAAGGCCCCATAGTAATAGGATCGTGCGGGCGCCGTGCGGGTCTATTTTCTAGCGGTTGGGTTGCGGGCACCGCAGCGGTTGACTAACCGCACGGTTGTGTCTGAACGATCACATACAAACCTAGGTAAATGAGACCCGCACGGATCTCATGCGAGTCTGAAACGGCACGGTTCCCGCTGTGTCTGAACAAGCGCTAAGAGTTGGTGACACGTCTTATTTTTATCTGGACGAATGAACACTTCGCGAGGGTGTGCTATGTCGTCTCGGTGCGTACGATGTCTTTTAGCGTACGCTATTTTCAGTGCGTTAACTTCATTTGTTCCTTTTGATACAACAGTGATTAGTTTTGGTCACATTGAATCCCGCGTAAATAGAAAATTGATCACATTCAGTGGCTTTGTGTCTAATGATAAATGCATGAGCCCTCTCTATATAGGCATTATACATACAGGGTGTACCAGAGCTAGCAGTAGATACTTTGTCGGTAGATTCCTGCCTATGTTATGAGTCTAAAATGTACAAAAAACCATGGCCTAATATCAATAGTTATGGAGATTTACAATATCAAATTTTGCATTTTTTTTTCTCAATATTTCTTACTTTTTTTTTGCAAAAAGTTTAAATATCATTACCGTAACTTATGTCGATTATGAAAAATTCATTCGCTTTAATACAAATCCAACAAAATGATGAAAACCTTGCAAAAATTGAAAAGAGTTATTTTTTACGAGGTTTTTATCATTTTATTTAAGTTGTATTGAAGCAAATGAATTGTTCTAAATCGATCATTACTGTAATGATAGTTCAACTTTTTGCAAAAAATAAATCAGAAATTTTGAAAAAAAATGCTAACTTTGATATTGCATATCTCCATAGCCATTGATATTAGATCATGGTTGCTTAAACATTTTAGTAACATAGTAGGAATCTACTGGCCAACTTTCCGTTGGTAGCTCTGGTACACCCTGTATATAAAATATACGAATATTGAGTAAATTTCCGTATTTAATACGACACCGGTCACCGGAAATTCTGTACATTATGTATTGCGTAATAGATTTACACCCTGACAACCGGCCCGATTCTGAAAATAACAATGTCTGGATCTTTAAGATCTTTATCCCAACACTTAATAGACGATAATAAAAATTAAAAATGTCCAGAGCGGATTTTGGAATTCTACGGCGCAAATACACTGTATTAAAAGATGATATAAGAAAGATTGCTTATTACAAACGTATTAATTTCTTCATCTACAGCGTCCAGATGAAATATCATGGCTAAACTTGACCGCGTTACCGCGTATTCAAATCTTCCCATCTTGACATTTGACAGATAACAATTTACATCTTTCTCCCTCCCTCTATATCTATCTCATGTAGAAACTTACAGAAACAAACACCGACCTAAAGCTATGTCTCGTTTATTATCGTCTATTAAGTGTTGGGATAAAGATCTTAAAGATCCAGACATATCTGTCAAATGTCAGGATGGGAAGATTTGAATACGCAGTACCGCCGAACACGGTTATGACAAGTTTAGCCATGATATTTCATCTGGACGCTGTGGATGAAGAAATTAATACATTTGTAAGAAACGATCTTTCTTATATCATATTTTAATACAGTGTATTTGAGCCGTAGAATAGCAAAATCCGCTCTGGACATTTTTAATTATTATTATCGTCTATTAAGTGTTGGGATAAAGATCTTAAAGATCCAGACATTGTTATTTTCAGAATACGGATGAACTTCTGTTAGGCGATAGGGACGTCCTCCCTCGAACGCCAAGTTATAGTGGTGCGTCTGTAACACGAATCAATCGCGGAAACTATTCGTCCAGCTTTATGGCTCCGAGGCCGAGGAAGGCTCCCCGACCCGCAGATATCCATCAATGTCCGACGGGAGATTGCTTTCAGGAATTTCGATTTCGCAGTCTTTGAACTTTCCCTCGGCCACCATTTTTAATGCGCGCTGTAACACCGCACACGCGCGTACCCAAGCGTGCTCCCACACATCGGTACTCGAGCACAACCGGAGATCTTCTTTATTTTCTCGCGGGTGTGAAGGGTCACCTTACCGACCGTTTGGGTCGCGTTACTAAAACTGCCAGTACTCGTTTACGCATGAATTAAGTTAGATATATAAAATTATATGAAGGTCAGACAATTATTTAAGATAATACAATGATTTGTTTTCGAAGGTCTCTCCTGCAGTTCGATTGTTTGCCCTCCGACGACGTTGCCCTCACTTATTGTGAGGGGTATAGAAATGAAAGCACCACCTTGCCAGTGACGAAAATTAAAAAAATACAGGATTATTTGTAAAACATTAATAACCTCGCAGGACTACATTCTTGCCTTGATTATGAGTCGAAAATGTTTAAGCTTTTATGACCTAATATCAATAGTTATGGAAGTATGCGACATCAAAGTTTGCATTTTTTTTCAATATTTCTGACTTATTTTTTGTAAAACGTCGGACTATCATTACAGTAACTCATATCGATTACGAAAAATTCATTCGTTCCAATACAAGTTAAATAAAATGGTAAAAACCCTGAAAAATTCCAATTGGAGTGTTTATCAATTGGAATTCTAAGGTTTTTATTTTTTTATTTGACTTGTATTAAAGGGAATGAATTTTTCATATTCGATATAAGTTACTGTAATGATAGTCCAACGTTGTACAAAAAATAAGTCAAAAAAATATTGGAAAAAAATGCAAACTTTGATGTCGCATATCTCTCTTGAACATTTTCGACTCATAATCAAGGTAGGAATATAGTCCTGCGAGGTTATTAATGTTTTACAAATAACCCTGTGTATAATATTAAACACCAGGCAGGTAGGTACTAAATTATTGCGATAGATTATGTGAGTTCAGTTTAGTGATGTAGTATATATATTCTTAGACATTTAAAATACATTTTGATGCGTGGAATCTCTTACAAGAGCCGGCACCGACCGCGGTGCATCGACTTATTTTGGTTTAGGAGAGCGGTAACCATTTCTTATCTCTATCAGTGCAAAATCCTCGACACTTGGTCAGTAGTCACTATGTATACATGTGGAGTTGGATATGCGCTTGTAATATTTAAAAGTACAGCATGATTGCAAACTTCCTTTTTGTATTGCTTCGAATTCCAATTGGAATGTTTTCAGGGTTTTCATCATTTTATTTAACTTGTACTGAAACGAATGAATTTTTCGTAATCGATTTGAGTTACTGTAATGATAGTCCGACGTTTTATAAAAATAAGTCAGAAATATTGAAAAAAAATGCAAACGTTGATGTCGCATATCTCCTTAACTGTTGATATTAGGTCATAATAGCATGAACATTTTCGACTCATAATCAGGGCAGGAATATAGTGCTGTGAGGTTATTAATGTTTTCCAAATAACCCTGTATACAGGCTGTCTCGTAGCTGGAAACTTCGTGGGAGTCTTCTTTATTCAATTTTGAATAGAAAATATTCTGTACACTTTGGATGAAATGTCGACAGTTACGGAGATAAGCGACACCGAAGTTTGCATTTTTTTAAATAAATATTTTTGATTTATTTTCAGTAAAACGTTAGTCTGTTAAGTACAGTCACTTACATTGAATATTTAAAATTCATTTACTTCAATACGAGTCAAATAAAATGACAAAACATGACAAATAAATATTTTTCAAATTTCTGCGAAGTTTTAATTATTTTATTTGACTTGTAGGTATATGCATCGAATGAATTTTTAATCAGTCATCAACAATCCTAACTTGAATCTCCTTCTGCCTGTTCTCGCTGGAATTACAACAACAACACTGATGTTATACCGCTAGTCATGCCTCGGTAGAAATATTTATATTAGGAATTATTGCAATCAAAGCAACCTTAACCTTATTCCCCGTAGTCACTCTCCTCTCGATATCTTTCTCAATCTTCCTTCTTCTATCGAGCATACTTCCCAAGTACACAAACTCGTCTACTTGTTCCAAACATTCATTGTCTACTAGTATTTCACCCGTTGACTTACTTTCCTCCTCGAATACCATCACTTTTGACTTGTTTACATTCAAAGTAAGGTCACTTTCCTTGCATATATCATACATCCTCCTTACTACTCTGTAAGTCTTGTTCGCTATTTGCCATTAATACTGCAACATCCGCGTACACTAAACAACATACAAAAAAGAGTAGCTTGTTGGTCTTGTGGTTAGGACACTTGTGTGATCCAAAGATCGCGGGTTCGAACCTCACTCCAGACCAGCAAGTTAGTTCTATTTTCATAGCACAAGCATTTAGCTTAGTTTGAAAATAGTAAAAATATTGACGTGACACGTATTCCGTGTTCGCATTTCTAACAGCCATGGAGACGTTACGCAACCCTGTTTGACTTAACACCTTTTGTAATATCAAACCATGGTGTGAATGATCCATTGATTCTTACACACGCAGTACTTCCCTCGTAAAGGGATGCAATTGCGTTTATAAGTTTATTGTTCACCTTCCTCTTCATTCATAACCTTCCTCCCATAACTCTATCATAAGCCTTTTGCAGATCTACAAATGCACAGAAAAGTTTTTGGTTTTTCGCTAAAAATTTCTCCGTCAACACTCATAGAGAGAAGATCTGAATTTATCTCTTACCTTCTCTTTCGTCACCGACTTTACCCTTTCTAACAAAATTCTTTCATAAAGTTTGCCAACTGAGTTCTCGCATTCCATTCTCGACCTATTACCCTTGTAGAGAGGCATAATAACTGCTCTCCTCCAGTCTGAAGGGGTGTGGCTCCCCTTCAAAT
>JADDOH010013990.1:0-71472 GCA_016648135.1 Agrypnia vestita
GATTGTCATCGCAGAATATCTGTCTCATTTTGTTAAAAGCAGCTCGCGATGCTTCAATTCTGCATTTGACTTCGGTTTCTGGGTCGAGGTCTTCCGCCAGGATACTTCCAAGGTATTTAAACTTTGTCACTCTCTCTATACCAGCCCCATTCAATGTGAGAATAATAAATATCGAATAAATTGGCCAAGCCTCGGGGGCCAGGCAACGCACGTCCAGTCCGACCCTGAACTAGGCCATTACAAATTCCCATCAGGCTCCAGCTCGACCAAGAAATTGCAACCAAGATTTCGGCAGGACAACCATTCTGATTGGCATCTATTAAGTCCCGGCTGCCGCCAACGGCTGGTAAATCACAGCTAATTTGTCAGGCGGGCATAATGTATCCGCGGTGACGTCACAAAGAATTGTATGGTGAATGCACAAAAGCAACGCTGGTGTTCCTCTTCTTCTTGTTGTGTCCTATCCGTTCAACAAACGGTGGCTTTTCACTGCTCTACGCCTATTTAACTGTAAACAGTAGCGGATATTCTATACGAAACGTTCGTTTTTCCGAGAAACGATTCACGACGTTTCGACGTCCGCCAACGTAACTAGTACACACTGCACACTGGCGACGTCTATTGTAGAAGAAGTGAACACTCCACAACAAAGTGCATATGATTTACGCCCTCGAAAGCAGCAATCAGTCCGCCCTCTACCTCCGCGGGTAAAGGTCGTCCTCCTGATGACGTTGAATAAGCATCCAACGAAACGTCTAGAATCGTTTCTCGGAAAAACATACGGTTCGTATAAAATATCCGCAACAGTTAAATACGTCTAACGACCGTAACAGCAACCTTAACTCTTTAATGCTCTACGCCTCATTACCGGCGTTTCACCTAACTTATAATTTACCTATCCTAACCTAACCTGACCTGACCCAACCTTTTCTTTTAGATTTTAAATGCCGATACATTCTCTAAGCTCGTTCCCACATTCTACATATTAGTTAACTATCAGTACAAGTATCAGTCAGAAGTTATTGCTTATAAAAAATCATCTTGCATTTCAAAACATACCTATATCCAAATTTACTAGAGTAAATTATGAATATCTTCATCGTTTAATCAAAATTTAAAAAAAAAATTCAAAATATTTTACACTCTAAATTACTGAGAACTTTATTTGACTAAACCCCTTGAATATATTTATTTCCCTGAACTTCAAAATCAAACTAATCCATATACAAAATGTACTTAAGTCAATTTTAAATGTTAAGCATGTAACTCGTAACATATATAAATTTAACTAGCTGTTCGTGCCCGGCGTTGCACGCGTTAAGGATTAAGTTGAAAATAAATTTGTGGGGGGAAACAAAGGATTGATTCAAACGGTATAGATTTGCATCGAAAATATATCATGGGGAGGAGAAAAGGTAAAAGGTGAAGCTCACCTTTGTTATCCGCCGGGTCCTAAAGAATAAGTTTCCAAATTTTGAGTCAAATCGGTCAAACGGTACAAATTTGCATCTAAAATATATCAGCGGAGGGGAAGGGTTAAAATAATAGGGGGGAAATGTGGCATATGTTACCCGCCGAGTCCTAAAGCATAAGTATTCAAAGTTTGAATCGAATAAACTGTATAGACTTGTAATAGAGAACAGACAACGCGACAGACAGATAGACAGAGTTTTATAGGTATAGATTTACAATACTTTATTTTAATTACTAATTTCATCTTATTCAATTTATAAACTAGATGTAAATAAAAATTCTTTTAAAAAACACTTTTTGGTGCTAGGTAGGTTTTGATATTCAACTACTAATATCTCACACCATCACCTTCCCCTGTCGGCAGTTAAATGTACTATTCTAAACACTGGCCATCGGGAGAAACGCGAAATGGTTCGCGTCTTTGCTAAGTCCTACATGTACTGTAATTTTGACGGGTAATGCAGGCTCGGCGATAGCAACATCGCATCAACGTTGCCGCCTTCGGTTTGCCGGCCCGGGGTTCAAGCCCCATCTCCAGCCGTTTAATCTCTTTTTAGCCATGAATTCGAAAAAAATTACGGAGACAGACAGACGGACAGACAGACAGACGGACGGACGGTATTATTATCGCATTTTGATGGACATTTTTTTTGTTATAAGAAAGAGAAATTAATAATTTTTCCAGCAATAATTTTTTATGATGAAAATATCTTCATATAACATTTTAGTAGCAAAGTGAAATATTAAAATGATAATGATAATGAAATGTGGATTTTGTAATTGGTAATTCAATTTGGCTTCGCTGTAAGTAGGGCGAAGGCTTTGTTGTGCATTTTATGTAACTGATATTTGAACAACTGGGGAAGTAATGAATTCAAAATGATTAACAACCTGACTGGGAAAATACTCGATTAATGATTGCGCACCGGGAGGCTTCTGCGTGACGTCATCAGGTCTCCCCTGGCCCAAAAATTCTGTAATCCAGGTTTAAATCCAGAACATTGCGAGCCGAAAGTGTATTCTTCCATATATTGCGTATTTGATTTAAGGTACACATGTTTATTAGTGGCACGTGAGCATGAGCAGTATTGACCTTCTTTAGCCCTTGCTTATTAGGGACATGTGTGTACGCACATTGATAGTAATGAGCATGCTCATTAGTGGCATGCTCAAAAATCAACCGCCGGTTGATTTATGAGCATGCGAATGTCATTCACCATGAGAAGGGTTATCTTTTGAGCATGTGTGAACAGGCTTGCTTATTATGAGCATGCTAATGTCATTCGCGACTAGTATCGATTATCAATGCGAAATGCGATCTTCTCAGTCCGCGACAGACGAAACAAATATCTCGCGTCGGGGAGATGATAAAACATTACTTTTCGTGACTTATTTATAGGAATCTCGAATGTCTGTGGAATACTCGGTCACCGCTATGTAAAAATAATATCGCAAGAAATAATGTTTACGAAACTTTATTAAAAGACATGAATGATTCAAATCTTACAATAAAAATTATACAAACTAAAATCAAAAATGTGCGGATGGAAACTCGGGAACTTTTTTGATTTATTGGTTCACTTGAATTTTCTATTTCAGTTTGCAAAGTTTCAATTTTTAACTAGAGTTGCTCTCTATTCTATGATAAGAGCATGCCACTAATAAGCATGTGTGTTCGATTGTTATCTTTGAGCATGCTTATTTATGAGCATGCTTATAATGAGCAAGTGTGTACAGTTGTCATGGGCATGCTAATGAGCATGCCAGTAATGAGCATATGTGTATCTGTACCTTTACACTCTCTATGTTTCAATGTCACCATCTCCCTCCCCTACTCCATGAATGTCTAAATGACTAAATGTCAAGCCAGGTAACATAGTATATAAGGGTAATCGTGATTTCATTGTCACTCAACACTATTATTATTTGTGGCAGAATGTAGACGATGATTGATCTTTTTCTTTAACCAATCTATATACAGATGTCTCACACCCAGGGTTGCCAGGTCTTTGCCAAATAAATACCGAACAGGGAGCAAAAAAATATAATTTAATCGTTTATTTATTTAACTTAAAATAAAAAGTACCATTGCACAAGAGCAACTGGCTAACCTAACCTATAAAAAAAGTAACCCATAAAAACCAAGTTTTTAGTATACTCCCTTTCTTTGTAAAATATAACAATAATTAAAGACGAATTAAAACATATAACATAACACTAAACTTACAGAAATTTAATATATTTCTAAAATGTCAGATGTTTTGAGATGTCAATATTTTGATAGATTCAATTACCATCAATATCGTACCTTATGAATTTCCAGCGTCAAATGATTTAGTCAGAATCAGATTTGAGTAATGTAGAATTCTTCAAAACTAAGCAGAAATCTAAAAGAAATAAATTATTATTTGATTTTTTCCCAAAAAAAAACAATTTTGCTGTCATCTGTGAACCAATTGTTTTGTAAATTTTAGAAATTCGTAGTGATGTACCTATTATACCGACGGAGTAATTCAAATTTAGAAAATATTCCGCGACGCTATCGGTCCGCCGCGGCGTTGCTAATCAAACTTTTCTAATGATTCCAATTTGAAAAAAACAATAAGGTATCTAAAAATCCGAAATTATACTATAATTATTTATTTTTTTTAACGAAAATCTGATAGATCTTCTTGATCGTCGCCACGAGTCTGCTTGCCAAGTTTCAGCTCGATTGGATCACGGGAAAGGGATCAAAAATCAATCCAAAGTTTTTGTTAACGGCAAGCAAGCAAACGCCACGAGTTAATATAAAGGGAATAATTATATTTTTTCTCACTAATGCACGCTTCCAGCAATGTCTTATTTGCTTTAACATTGCCCCATGCATTTCGCGACACGTCAGACTGAAATTACATCGTATACATAATTCAGCCTTCACCATGTCCACACTTAATTTATTACGGCTGTCCGTCCGTAAATGGTTCATTTGGCTAAATAATCTTTCCACATAAGCATTACTACATTGTACTGCCATTATCGTTTTAATTATCTTTTTCAAGTTAGGGCTTACTTCTGCCTTTAGAAACGTCTCCCACGAAAACGTAGTATTGGATGAAGAAGCTTGGTTTTTTATTGCTTCCAAGGTTTTTTGTAGAACGCGAATCAAAAAAAAATTATCAATGTCGTCTTCAACATCTACAGCTTTTGATGCTTCTAGAAAATGTTCATATTTTGGAGCTACTTTCTCTACACTGACGTTTTTAAATGGAGACTTTTCGTAGTCGAACCACTTTTTCAAATAATCGTCTGCTCTAAAAAAAATATGTTCACGGAAACATAGAGGGTTGCTATAGCTTAGTGGTCAGAGCACCGGCCCCAGAAAGGAGGTGACCTGGGTTCGAATCCCAGTAGTAACCTAATATTTTTTCGTGAACTAGATTTTTCTGTACGTCTTTCTAATTGATTAATTAATTTGGTTTTAAAAATTTCACACAACTTCACAAATATGAATGTGTTCTTGAATATATATAATCTTCTGCTCTTTCATGGATGCGACGCTACATCGATTGCGTCAAATCTGACAGTTGAATCGTTTATTAAGGAGCAAAATTAATCAAAAAAAAATTAATCAAAAAATCGAACCGTCCATTCGGTATTTTTGTCATACCGAACACCGAACACGGTGCTAAAATACCGAACACCTGGCATAACTGCTCGTAGCTAGTAGCAAAAACTACACAGATGGATTCCTGCCTTGGTAATGTTAAGTCAAAAATGTTCAAGTAATCAATAGTTATGGGGTAATATCAAAGTAAGTGGAGCAATATAAAAATTTGCATTTTTTTCAATATTGCAAATATTTTGCAAAAAAGTTGAATTATCATTACAGTAACTTGTATAGATTATGAAAATTTCATTCGCTTCAATACAACTCAAATAAAATGATAAAAACCTTGTAAAAAAATATATTTTTTTAATTTCTGCAAGGTTTTTATAATTTTATTCGACTCGTATTAAAACGAATGAATTTTTCATAATCGATAAGTTACTATAATAATAGTTCAATTTTTTGGAAAAAAATTAGTTAGAAATATGTATTTTTTAAATTGACTATGTAAAAAAAATAGTCAATTTAAAAAATCCAAAAATCTGACTGTGTAAAATGTGATATTTAAATAAAAACTGAAAAGAAAGAAACAAGTCCAGTTGTCTAGAATTCTGTTAAATAATATTGAATAACTACACCATTGAAATAATTTCATGATCGATGCACACATAAAATTAATAAGAAATTCTAATGCGGAACATAGCGACTTAACAGACGGGAAGAGTTGGGCCGGTCTAGATTTTTAATGGGTCCCGACTGTTAAAGTCGCTATGTTAAGCATTAGAATTTACTTCGCACCGATCGAAACGTCAAAACAAACGCGTCTCGCATAGTCGTCAGTTCTGCGTATATGCGCACAATTTTTCCTTGCTAGATAATTATGTATCTAAAGAACGCTGCAAACTTAACTCAAAACTCCATTTTATTGACTCGTTTATGCTCGAAATATTCAATTAATATTAATTAATTATGTTAATCGCTCAGGTTCGCACTAAAAAACCTTTCGCCCGACGGTAGGTACATCCTTGAATTATTATCGTTGGAATCACCACGCACTAGCAACACACGCTGAACGATTTCGCTTTGTCTGTGGAATTGTCGCTGTTAAATAACTATAACTGATTGCGCTGTAGCCGGTTGATCCCTTTTTGTAGGTTATCGCTTTCTCGATGTTTCCAGAGTTAACAACAATAATGTCCCAGCCCCGATAGATACGGCGCAAGTACTTACGAATACCTTGAACGGAACATTCTCGAAAATGATCGACGCGATAGAAATAGCGTGCGAATTAAGAAACAGTGTAATAATTTTTCCTTGCTAAATATGTATCTAAAGAAGAACTCTGCATATTTAACCCAAAACTCGATTTTATTGACTTAAGGGAAAATACCTACCTACAAAGCACGAAAAAGGTAAATTTTTGTGATTTTATTTTAAGAAAACCTATATAAATTAGGGTATTTGTATCATTTCTACGTGAAAGTACATACTTGTAAGAATACGTAAAAAAAATATTCAAAATTGGCGGAAAATTCTTGGGTTTTATCGACTGCCGAAAAAAAGGTCTTCCGCGGTGACCACTCCCATTCCATCTGCAATCATCAGAATAAAAAAAACAAAAAGATATTCAAAAGTGATGCCATAATTTATTCATGGACGTTTTTGGGTTTTTGAAAATATAGATTTTTGACAAAATGGCGGACGTTTGAATTTTTGGGTTTGGTTTATGGGTTTTTGAAAATATAGATTTTTGACAAAATGGCGGACGTTTGAATTTAAAATAGCGTTTTTTAGGTAAATATCGTTTTTTTATGCCGATTAAAAAAAAACTAAGTCAACTAAAAAAACTTCTACGACAAAGAATAGATAATTTTGTATAGAATAACCACTAGAAATTTCAAGTTTATCGGTTCAATGGTTGCCTAGATATTTTGGTCACCGATTTACAAAACATGGTTTCTAGTAAAACGCGTTTGAAAATTGAGCAATATATTAAACTATTATCGGCTATAACTTTGTTATTTTTTTTAAATTTTGGCTTGAAATTTTCACCAAATATTCCTTAGACCTCAAGCTTTAAGAAAATGCAAATATTCAAAAATCGTTTTTTTCAAAATGTCTAGGTAGCTATTTCCTCTAAATCGGTTGTTCCTTTCTCCCACAGAAATAGCCTAATCAATCAAAAGAGAAATTCGCAAACATTAATAACAATTGTGAAACTGTGCTATCGCGGAAAAACCGTGTCGAAAGCGGTAGGCTATACATTCAATCAAAACTCTTCAACGCAAAAAAAAGCAAAACCGAAAACTGTCGATTTTTTTTTACCATCTTTCAAAAGTCACTTTGACGAGCGCTTGAGCCAATTTTTTACCGCGTCTCGTGACGCAACCACCCGCGTTGTACGTAGAAATAATTAATTACCTGCACGTCAGGTGTCCATCAATCAGAACAGTTGGAGTGCCGCAAAAAATGCGTCCTGCTACGAAACGTCCGCGCGGGTAGCCGCCGAGCAAAAAATTGGAAAGCAAATAACACGACGTACTCGTTGCCATGTACTTTTCGCACACATTCCGGTGGAAACTGGTTGAAGCAGGACGCCGAATGAAGGTATGTCGCCTTTTGCATTAGGACGAAGAAAGCCCGTCTTACGATGATAGAATTCGGAGAAATTAAGCACCCTTTGCAATATGCCAAAGACAGCGACACTACGGAATGCCCTAGAACACTCTTTAATCATCTACAAACGTTTGGGACAGTCTGGAAGCGACGGAAACATTCTCGCAAATACTAGAGGTGTATAGAAAAATCTCGGCGGTTCGAAAAACCTACATTTTTCGTATAAAAGGCGGAACCAGTGCCGCGGCGGATGATATTTTGTTTTGACGTTTAACCGACGCCACTTAACAGCGATGAAACCGTTAGCGAAAACGGTGTTACCTGAGGCAACATATATCGAGCGAAATGTATACGTGGAGAATCAAACGGAATATACTAGCATGCGATAGTAAAGTGTTCCATAGACGAGTGATTTATTGCGAAATATGTAAAATAAAGAATAATGCTTGAATTTAATTCGTGAATTTATGAAAATAATTAGTAAATTGATAATTAATTTTCATGTGTTCAATAAATTTAATATTTTACACGATATATTTTACAGAGAAGCGAATCTCAACGTTTCGCTTAAGTCTTATTCAGCTTCATCAGGAGAGCGTCCTATCACGGTGGAGGTGTAGGTCGAGTTCGACCAGTTTTATCATCTTAATGCTAGCTTTATATTTGTAAGAAAATATATTCTGCCTACATATAAATATTCAGAATTAATCGATTTAATCTAAGACACTGAAATGGATTTTTTCGGCTTCGACCTGTCGATTAATGCTTATATTTTCATTACTATTGTATAAAATGTTCAGTTTGTTACTTTTACATAAGAACGAGGGTTTTATCTAAGTCATAGTTCTAAAAAAGAGTAATCTAGCATACGTTCTGATATAAATTGATAATAAATACCCACTTTTCTAAAAAAGCGCCGAAACATACATTTGCCGTGAATGTCCAGCCTTAATGTGAAGGATTTAATATGCCAATGTCCAGTCTGGCTCTGGAATGCCCTGAGATATCTTACATCGCTGCAGCAACTTCTCGTGATCAGCAGTGATTAGGATTTCGCAAGACCTGGTGAAAGGCATCAAGGTACGTTTGCGAGTGTCCACAGAACAACCATTCGCCATTTTTACAGTCGGCATAACGCCATTAAAAGTCACTCATCCGACCTGCGAAGTAATCACTAATGACAGGCGAAATCAAACGTACAAAAAATTCCACACAGCGACCTACCTTCGGCCAGATCACATGCTCAATTGAACCCAAACAGAAAGAGAAAATAGCGGTACAAAGAACGAACGAAAAAAGAAAACGCAAAACAAATTAATGATCAAATTACAGACACTTCATTACGGAGTTTTCAACGCCCGAAAGCTAATCACCTTTCTGCGAAGAGGTAGTGATACACACGTATGATCTAACAACTGTACACATTTGCAAGTTATTAGCATGCTTATTTTAAGCATGCTCACAATCAAACACATATGCTTATTACTGGCATGCTCTTGTCATAGAATAGACACGCTCTTGTTCACAATGGAAACTTTGCCGACTGAAACAGGAAATTCAAGTGAACCAATAGATCAAAACATTTCCCGAGTTTTTATAATTTTTAATGCAATATTTGAATCATTCATGTCTTTTAAAGTTTAAAGTTTCATAAACATTATTTCTTGATGTATTATTTTTATATAGCGGTGACCGAGTATTCCACAGACATTCGTGATTTCTATAATAAGTCACGAAAAGTAATGTTTTATCCTCTCTCCAACGCGCCAAATTTGTTTCATCTATCGCGGACTGAGAAGATCGCATTGATAATCGATACTAGCCGCGAATGACATTAGCATGCTCATAAGCAAGCCTGTTCACACACGCTCAAAAGATACCCCTTCCACCGGCAAAATCAAATAAGCATGCTCATAAATCATCTGGGGGCTGATTTTTGAGCGTGCTGTTAATGAGCATCTAATTACTAGCAATGTGCGTACACACATGCTACTAAATAGCAATGGCTCAAGAAGCTCAATACTGCGCTTGCTCACGTGCCACTAACGAGCAGTTAGCATGCGTAAATGTTAAGGATATCTTGGACTGAGCGTCAAATTTTAAGGATATCTTGGACTGACATAACTAGTAATGTTGAAGTTTTACGTAGAGCAAATACAAACAGACAGTTACTCAACATAGTAAAGCTCCGTAAAATTTCATATTTTGGTCATATAATGAGAGGCGAAAAGTACTCCATCCTTCAGCTCGTCATGAAGGGGAAGATTGAGGGTCGCAGGGGGGTCGGAAGGAGGCGGCATTCCTGGCTTGGAAACATCCGAGAGTGGACCGGGATGAGAAGCGCGGAAGAGCTGTTCCGCACTGCCCTGGACAGGGAAACTTTCTCCCAGATGATCCGGGGGACCCGACAGGGCACATGAAGAAGAATAGTGTTCGAGTTTTAAATATTCCCACAGATCTGTATTGATTGCCTAGGCGACTCGCATTAAGCATCTTCTACGGTATAGTCTATATTTTTTGGTCATGTTGAATTCAATGATTGTGGCTTTTAAAGATAAGAAAAAACCGATGGATTGCTGCTTTCGAGAGGTGGTTTTGGAGTCTCGCTTTCTTGGGGCCGATTGTATCAACTTCGTTTGACGTAAAAGTTTGCGTAACGCATTTGATTGGTGACAACGCAAAAATCTATGATTTAAACGAAATGTTACTATAAACCGAGTTGATGCAGCCGGCCCTTAGTCGATGAGGTCTTGACTGAGCACAGTGGTTCATTTTGTAAAGCATTGTGTAAAGCGATCACGTAAGTCAGCTAACACGGGTCGTTAGCCCTGTGGCCGCCATACAAAGACTTCCATACTTCCATATCAGCTTCGTGTCTATGACACTTGTATAATTCATCTTTATTAAGGTTATATTTTTTTATATTATACGTTGGCCTTAAGAGTTTATAGCCATGTGTTTTAACAAAAGAAAAAAAAATAACCCATAAAAACGAAATTTTTATCATACTCCCTTTCTCAGGTTTGGCGCTTACCCCACGCGTTGGGCTTGAGTCGGTTGACGCTACGAAAGGGAGTGTAAAAAAATTCTAAAAGTCCAAAATTATACTATAATTATTTAAAACAATTTAGACGAAAATTTGTTAGATCATTTTTACTGTCGTCAGAGTCTGCCTGCAAAGTTTCAGCTCAATTGGATCACGGGAAAAGGGTTAAAAATTCGACTCAAAAGAAAGGGAGTAAAAATAATAATATGGCCAATAATGTACGTTCAGATATCACATGATCAGGACATTATCCGAATCACCCGGTCTTCCGCGCGCTTTCTGCGCATTTCAGCGTGTAGAAACAGCTGGGTTCTTTTGTTTGCTAGTGGATAATGACACCGATGAATAATCAGCTTCCAATATTGTATGTTCCATCATCAGCTGCAGTCTAGAGTTGTTGAAAATTAGCGGCCAGACTCGAGAGTTAATAGGTTACACGGCTTCGATATTTTCAAAAAATCTTTTTCTTTTCGATGTGTAACATCTTTCCTCTCGCTTTCCTGCAATCTGTGATTTCGTGAAAAAGGACGGAAACGTGTAACAGGAAATAAGACGCGCACTACCAGCCAATCCTTCTGATTTTGTGTATATGTTACGTGGCTGGTGTCAAGCGTGTGGATGTTGTAATTTTTTTAATGATTACATTCCCAAATTTTATGTGATTATTTTTAAATATGTATTCAAAGTTTTCATACAATATGTATGGTGACACAGTACCGCCATCTACGAAAATAAATAAAAACATGTAATTGACCGAACACATTTCTAAACAAAATGCGTATGTAGAAATAGGGTACCTACCTAGTGCGGCAAAATTCAATAATAAATAAATGCATATACATTTTCTTTACTTGTATTTACTAATTAATAAATATGTAGGTATTAGCTTTTTAATGCTCAATTGATATTTTTGATTGTGAGATTTACAATTAAAAATAAAAGTATAAAGTGCTGCTTAATTGATATATTTAATTGTGAGATGTCAAATCATATATGCGACTACTGTAAGGCTCGCTCGTTTTTTTATTCGCGCGCATCATGCAACGGAATATTTTCACACCACAAAGTCACGACTCGCCTATCAAAAACTAAGATCACGGTCTTATGATTAGACCAATAGCAGTTCTTTTATGTGACGACATCGAGTCGTTTGAATGTGGTGTTATGAAAATTGCATACGCTTTTTTTGATGATGTTTTTCGTAATATTGTCATCAAACTTTTAGTCGTTATACACTGTACACGAATTTGATCAGAGCACTGTTCTAAATACACCCTAATATCACCCTTGGATAATTTGTCACGTTCGCACTGGAAAACTTCTCATAGGTCGGTAGGTACTCGCGCCGAATATCAGTCGCTGTATATCACCGCTGACAACAACGCACACTCTGATTGCGTATCGATCCGTTTTTATGGGAAACTTCGCTTTTCGATGTTTTTAGAGTTTATGAGAATAACCCAGTCGATTCCAGATTTGCGCGGATCATTGGAGAGATTTCGATAGTGCGAAATTCATTCTGGTTCTACCATTTCATGACAATATAATAGGCATGATGACAGATTTAAATAATATGTGATTTTAGAGAAGAAAATATTTTGAAAGGATTCTGAATATGTGTTCTGATCATTTTTAAAAATTATCCAGTTTTAATATACATATTGAGATTAATAAGATTTTCAGTAAAATAAAAGTATAAATTTCTGCATTCGGCCATTTTAACTGAAACACCGGTCAGAGAGAATGACGTCACGCCTAAGTAACTACCATCATGCCTCTTGAACTGTTGTCATAAACACAATGCTACGTTTCTTCTGGTGTATTATGCCGTGTTATTACGACCTTTCAATATGTTGTGGTTATTGGCTTGCAATATCGTGTCGAAATCTTGGTGTTTCTGTGTTAATGTGTTACGCAGCAATACCGTGTCAGAGTCATGTGTCGTGTGTATGTTTCATCTGTTGTCTGATCACTATCTCTGCGGAATCCGCGACGAGATTGTCTTTGAAGCGCTGGATACCATGACGTTTTTAATTTGAGACCACAGATAAGGTCGACATATTCGCGGAAATGTACAAGGCCGCTGTAGCGTAATCGGATGACGCGCCTGCCCCGGATGGGAGGAGATCCGTGGTTCGAATCCCGGTAGCAGCCAAATATTTTTTCGTGGATTTGAGTTTTCTGTATATCATTCTAATTGATTTTGTTTTAAATTTCACAGAACGTTGTTCTGAAAAAATTGCAACTTCACAATAGGAATGTGTTCTTGAATATAATATCTAGAAAATTTCATTTTCGTGTCTCAGTAACCATTTTTTCTAGTATTTTCAGTGTATCTACCACTCAGCCCGCCAACATTCATGTAGTATTTTCACCATCAATCAATCAATGTATATCTATGTCTCACAGAGACGAAACTGCATTTTTATGGGAAAATAGGTATAGAAGTCTTTTTGGGTGTACATAGGGCTTACGACCTATCGTACGTTCGCCATTTCCACCCGTGATAGAATACCATGTCTACTAATTTTTGGAAGTTGTATATATTTAAATTATACGCCACGTTTCACATACGAGTTGTAAGGATCATCAGCGTGGCCGGCACCAAAGCTTTTTCATTCCTCTTAAATGACCACAGATGTCGCTAATGAGACATCCATATTGATTTTGGAGATTTTAGCAATACACTTTATCTGTGTAATGAAATTCATCCGAATTTCTAACATTACACTAGGACACGCCAGAAATATTATTTCAATTTTTATTAAACGCCTTTTTTACGAGTGTTTTCATTCAGAATATTTTGAGTATGTCCAAATTTGTCCCCGATGATGTCCCTGTGACAAAAATCCAGTTTGATTTGAAAAATTTGGAAATTTTTTGGAAAAATTCTCTATAGCGATTACAAGTGCAGCAGAAGAACTGTAGCTGTCAGACGCGAGTGACCTCTGTGGGCACGTGTTGCTACATAATAAAGCTGGTGATCAATGACATCACGCGATAGATCAGAAAAAATAGCACTCATTATAATTTCTAAGAAAATACAGCACAGCGATGGTGTATAATAACAATCATTAGAAGAGAAGTAGAAATGTCAAATAGTATTCAATAATATTGTGAATTATCCTTATCGCGAAGGCCACAGCCAACTCCGTAAAATCTTAAAAGAGATGTGAAATATTATTAATATTTAAAGTTAAAAAATATATTAACTCTGTTGTTAGACATTATAACAGAGTGTTAGTTAAATTAGTATAAACCACTACCAGATTTTAGGTCTACCGGTTTCGAGACACACCCGTCTCTTCGTCAGGACCAACACTACACTACTATGTTCACAACACTATACTTATTTATTAGATAAAAAATTCAAGGTTCGAGGATATATATGCGCGAATATATATCACGATATTAATGGCTTGATTTTTATTTTTGATATATATACAAAAAACTTTCCCCGGTCGTTAATAGATGGCGCTAGTTGTATTTTGAAAAGTGCTACGGTTGTTTTTTAGTTTAATTTGTTTCATATAACCCGTTTTTTATTTCACACTAAGAAACAAACACCCATATTACTACATTAGAAAGAGCAACTTTTATAACTAATATATAATAATTGCATATGTTAGGTTTTTTCATTACGCAATTCATTTATTTAATAAATAATAATTCATGTAAAAAATAACAAAAGAAATTTTCTATTTTGTTCGAGTTTGTATCAAATCCACCGGCGGTTGATTTTTGAGCATGCTCATTACTGGCAATGTGCGTACACACATGCTACTAAATAGCAATGGCTCAATAAGGTCAATACTGCGCATGCTCACGCGCCACTAATCAGTGTATCAGTACCCTGAAGGTAACCAAAGTCTCGATAAAGACCAGGATGTCAAATGCAGAGACAAGCACTTGTAGACTACGCACATGTTTGTTCAGCAGGTATACCAGCCTAATTAATCATGAAAACTGTCAAAGCATCGCCAGATGTACAAAAATAGACCGTCAGCATTGCCTCAAAAACTAGTTATAACATTTTCAATGACATCTTTTGGTAAATAAGTCAACCACGAAGGCCTCAGAGCCAAACGACCTACGACAATATTGACAACGGCATAACAACATTGTGATAACATTTATCAAGGGCGTGTGCTTCACACAAACGAAAAAGGGCTAATGTAAAGAATGTATGCCCTTATAGCAGAATGAGCCAATTTCACCATTTTAACTCATATTTTCTCTTGCGTTTTTTAACACATTTTTGCAGGGAAATATCTCATTTTAAAATTTATTCATCAGGTTACGTATATGTTAAATACGAATATCTTATTAAAATGTCACAAACTAAATTATATAATTGATTAATAAATTACCAAAACTTCGATGTCCTAAAAATGAAGAAAATTGCTCTGTGGGCCTTTTATGAATGAATGGCCTATTGAGATGTCTTTTTTATTCAATAATATTACAAAGTAAACGATTATTTTAAATTTATTACAAGTATGGCAAAATCTGTTAGTTTTTTTACTTACAATTTATGTTTTAAAAAATACTGCTTTTTAAAAATATCATATATTTTTGTGGGTTTCTTTAAACTCTTTTTACATGGTTGACAACTTTTTTACTTCCAAAACCAACCATTTGAGACATGTGGGCAATGTTATAATACATCGCTGTCCTAAATCAAGGATTTGACTTCTTTCTTAAACTGTTCCTATTTTGAGATGTTTCTTTTGAAATTCAATGTATTGTACCATTTACTCGTGTTCAGTGACTTTCTTTGGTAATAAATTTAAATAAATTAATTCCCGATGTTTTCATTTGCCTTCCAAAGCCACGACCCCGTGACAATGTGATACCTAAAGGAAGCGTTCGAGTTTTCTTATCTTTTTTGCAATTCATAAAAAAATACCCGTCCCGCACTTACACTATAGTGGTGCGAACGGGCATTAGTACCCTACCCGCACAAGATGTGATTTATATTATTTCATTCCCTATCCATGTAACCCGTGTTACAGGATTGACACCCACCTGTAACATGTGTCCTGCACTTACACTATAGTGGCGCGAACGGGTATTAGTACCCTCCCGCATAAGATGTTATTTATATTATTTCATTCCCTATCCATGTCAATCCTGTAACACGGGTTACAGGAATGACACCCGTCTGCAACATGGGTCTCGCACTTACACGTTATTGGTGCGATCCGGTATTAGTACCCTCCCGCACAAGATGTGATTTATATTATTTCATTCCATATCCGTGTCAATCCTGTAACACGTGTTACAGGAATGCCACTCACCTGTAACACGGGTTACAGGATTGACACCCACCTGTAACGTGGGTTTGTTCGACAATTTTTTTTAGTAAAAAATTGTCGAACCACTTGGCTTCGCATCCGACGCGATGTACCGCGAATGACGTATGGTAATACGCCGCCGCCAATGGGATCACCTTAATTACGGGGCCGGGTCGCGACTCGCGACCAATCACAGCCGGCCGCTCAATGGCAGGCGGCGTGCAATTGAGGAAACACCATTCCGAATGTTCTCACCGCGCTATCATTACCTCCCTAATTGCCGGCCGAGCCGATAGATGTACCCTTTTGTGACGAGCCAAAGTAACGACAGAATAATGATGACATTAAAAAAATGCACAATTTGCGACTAGCCAAAGTAAACGATGGAATAATTGCGACATTAAAAAAAATTGCGAAGTTTATTTTTTTGCAGTGATGTAGGTTTTAATTGATTCGACGAATAATGCTTACAGGCCGTCTCGTATCTAGTGGCGAAGACTTTGGGGGAACCTTCTTTATTCAATTTTGAACAGAAAATATCATTTACGTTTGGGGTGAAGTGGAGTGAAGGTGATAGTTACGGAGACAAGCAATCGAAGTTTGCATTTTTTTGATGTGTATCATCTTTACTCTCGCTTTCCCGCAATCTGTGGCAGTGATTTCGTGAAAAGGGACGGAAATGCGTAACAGGAAATAAGACGCCGGGGAAGCGCGCGCAATTTCATTTGGCCAATGAACGCGCGCGATGAAAAATTTCTCGTTTTTAAACATATCGATGTCCAGCAAGCGCCAACACAGTGAAGACGCACACGTTAAACATTCAACGCTTCTGATTTTGTATATATGTTGCGCGTCTGGTGTCAAGCGTGTGGATGTTGTAACTTTGATATATTTCGGCTTATATCTTCGAAACTATCCAATAAATACTTAATGATTTATGTTCTCAAATTTTATGTCATTTATGTGATTATTTTTAAATATTTATTCAAAGTTTTCATATATGTATGGCGGCACTAACGCAGTCTATGAAAATAATAAGTAAAAAATATAATTGACCAAACGCACTTCTAAATAAAAATGCGTATGTAAATGCGTATGTGTATACGGCACCTAATGCGTATACATTTTCTTTACTTGTATTTAATAATTAATATTGGCTTATTGGGTTATTGGCTTTTTTAAATTTCGATGTTTATTTCTATCGCTGCTCAATTCATATGGTTAATTGAGTCGTATATTTCCAGACACCGCTAACTCCAAACCAAAGAAATTTACAGCAGGTCAAGTAACTTATACCTTATTGTGTGAGTTGTTATTACCTGCAATGTTAGTTTTTCTAGAAAGTTTGTTTACATTTATAACATTTCCGGAACGAATTATGCTCTCGGTCCAAGGTTTTACTGTACTTCCAGTCGATCGCGATGATGCCGGCTAATTTATCACCTGAGCGCGTACAAGGTGAAAAAAACTGGTCGATCCATACGATGGTTGCACGCTGAACGCCTTTCAAGGTCTAGGTCGGTCAAATCAGCACCGAACTTCCGCGGAGGTCAGATACGTAATAGTAACAAAAGTATTGGATAATGTCTTCATCGCGACTGCTCTAACCTGTCGGAGGACATTGCTACCAAAACGAAAAGGTTTAATTAAGATAAATTAAAATTATAGAAGTCTCACAGTGACGTAGCAATTTATACGAGAAACGTGTATGGAAGTCTATCACACACGAATCAATTTTTTTCATTTCAATTCAATTCAATTTATTTAATAACTAGCTGGTCGTACCAGGCGTTGCACGGGCTAAGGATTAAGTAAAAAATAAGTTTGTGAGGGAAAACAAAGGGTCCGCTGTTCTCTAAATAACAATATTTCCATCTAATGTTAACACAAGTTATTGTAACATATCTGTAATACTTAGATATATGGTATCGCAGACTTTTTTTGTAGATATTAATGTCCTCTATAAAACTGTAGTACATAACTTTGCTCTATTGGCAATAATTTCCGCAGCGTACGCAATATAAGGATTTTTTTTCGTAATTTTTTCACACATTGGGTTACATTATCGAAGTTTTCATACGGATCCCTAACATTTTTGAAAATATTCTATAGCCTAGGTCATCAGAGGTAATGTAGGATTCTGAATGTGAAAGAATTTTTCAAATCGGTCCAGTAGTTTCGGAGCCTATTCAATTCAAACACACAATCAAATCTTTCCTCTTTATAATATTAGTATAGATATGTACATTACAAACTAAGGCCCAGTTGTTTCAAGTTCGATCAAAGTAAGCGGTCGATAAAAGCATAGATTTTTACGAAAACGGATCGTCTGATTGGTGGAGAACGTAAAAATCTATGCTTTAAGAGAACGCTTACTTTAATCCAACTTGAAACAACCGGCCCTAAGTGTTCAAGGCACACATATTATGGAAGTATATATCAAAATAAAAATATTTAATAAATTAAAAATAACATAAAATCCGGTCAAAGGCGTAGGAGAATCCCGCTTCGGAAAACCCCCTCAGACACATGGAATATATCAATACCCAAAGCGATTTTGTTCAGCATATCTGTGGCTCTTCCAACAGGCATAACCATCGGCAGGTTGGTCCTGTATATTGGAATGTGAAACAATCTATGCTGACGATGTCTAATGTAATTATCAGAGACATACAAACCAATGCTCTGCATAATTTTAGGATTATCGATCATACCGCGCAACAATGGATAAAAATGTGTAATCAAATACACATTCCTTCTAGTCTCTAGACTATTGTAGCCAAGCATACCCTGGAGAAACTCGGTTGGGTAAAGCCAAGGATAATGCCCGTACTCTCTCATCTAAAGATATCTCAGAAACTTCTTTTGGACTTTTGGACGATGGCCCAGGACTTGCGACCTGTACGAGCTGGCTTAAGTGATCGCTCTACACAATGCAGCGGTCGCCAATAGGCATGATGACAGTATTAAAGAATTAAAGAATAAGTGATTTTAGAGAAGAAAATACTTTGGAAGAATTCTAAAAATGATCCAGTTTTAATATACACATTGAGATTAATAAGATTTTCAATAAAATAAAAGTATAAAGTTGTGCGATCCGCCATTTTAACTGAAACATCGGCCACAGCGAATGACGTCACGCCTCAGTACCCATCACCGTGTCTTTGAACCGTTGCCATAGACACAATGCAATGTTTGCTGAGACTTGACGTCACGTAGACAAAATGACAGCTGCGGGCGTTTTTGCGCGAAATTAAAAATATGTGGATGAAAATGCATTTATTTGGACGTGTACCTACAATATAGAATGTTATTTCAAAATCTGTCATCTCGCCTATTCTATCAAGTTCTGGAAGGAGAAGGTTCTAGAAAATTCCCGAAAGTTTTATATTCTTAACTGAGTGGCGGAATGTGTCGGCGTGTTTAGAAGGTGCCTGTACATTTGATAAATTTTTTGAAAGTTCTGGAAGGAGAATGTTCGCGAAAGTCCTATGACGATCCAAACAGTGTACTAAAAACTATGCGTGCGAAGCCGCGCGGGCACAGCTAGTTTACTATAAAAATGACCCACCCGTGACGATAGAATGCCTCTTTGATAATATTCAATTCATTGTTAAAATTATCCAAAGATAATGGAACATTAATCACTCTTTAAAGAGTTAAGGTTGTTATTACGTTGTTATTATGTTCCAAGAAATAAAGCATACTTACCTTACATCAGAGGTCTTACTGACAAAATCAGCCGGGTGTTGCTGAAATTAAATATAAAAACAGTTTTCAGCCCCCGTAGTTCGATCTCACGTATGTTAGGTAGTGTAAAAGATAACACACCGTTCGAGTCTCCAGGTGTATACAGAGTGCCATGCGATTGTGGAGCTTTCTACATGGGACAAACCAAACGCAATATCGCTACACGATTGAAGGAACACATTGGAGCAATTAAAAACAACAACTCCAATACATCGGCAATCTGCGAACATGCATCCAAAGGGAATCTCTGTCACTTCATCAGATTTGACAAGGCAAAATCTTATCAACAGAACCGTACCTTATACCCAGATTAGTGAGGGAGTCAATTGAAATATACAAACATCCTAATTTCAATAGAGATGACAGTTACAAAATATCAAGTATTTGGCGCCCTGTTCTAACGACACTGATTCAACCCTTGAGAGAAGTCGCAGTAAAATCCGCCGACGTAACTAGAACATATTGCACACTGGCGACCTCTATTGTAGAAGAAGAGACACTCCACAACAAAGTACATACAATTTACGCCCAAGAAAGCAGCACCTTTAATCAGTCCGACCTCCACCTCCGCGGGTAAAGGTCGTCCCCCTGATGACGTTGGATAAGTATCCAACGAAACGTCGAGATTCGCTTCTCGGTAATACATACGGTGCATATAAAATATCCGAAATTACAGTTAAATTAATCACTCAACTTAGAAAAAAAACAATTATATTGTGTGATGCAAAATTGTTTGAGAACCATTGTTCTAATGTTGTAATTTTTTTAACACAATTTAAATACCTTTAATGACACTATTACTTAATCGTGCGGGTATTAAATAAACATAATATTTATCAACTGCTGTATAGTGATAAATATTATAATTTTTATGAGAGCGCGTGAGGCGAAAATATGCGCAGCAAAAAAATTAAAAAATATTTTTTAGATGTGGTTGAAAAGTTGATATTTATGTATCGGTTTTAACCGGTTATCAACCATGTCACCGGAACACGCAGTTACTCGATATCGTAATAACTGGATCAACAAAATCGATCGAATACCTTTGCATGCACCGGTTTATCTGATTATCGCCAGTTCTATTTCATCTAGTCCAATCAAATTCGTGTTTCCGATACGAAACCGAAACCGACCAATCGAGTTGCGGTTTTCAATACATCTGTGAATTATTTATTTATTTAAGGCCCACATGGGCTTTTAGAAAATACACAATAAAAAATCACACAAGACAGATATGCAGTTAAAAAGATTCAAGTACAAGGATATAGATACAAGTAAAAATCAATCCATAATGTATGGAAGTGAAGCCTGGAATTGGCAAAAGAGGAATGAAAGTAGACTGAATGCGGTAGAAATGCGGTCACTAAGACGCTTGTGAAAAAAATCTTTGTTCGATAGAGTAAAGAATGAACAAATTAGACGTGAATTCAATTCTGGCTGTAGTGTGGTAGATAGAACAAAGAAAGGAGTGCTGAGATGGTTTGGTCATGTGGAACGTATGAACGAGGAAAGGATCGTTAAGAAAATATATGAGGCGAGTGTTGAAGGCAACAGAAATAGAGGGCGTCCGCGAAAGACCTGGCATGATCAGATACAACAAGTGTTTCGGGATGGCCCTGTTGAAAGCCGCAACAATCGTAGAACCTGTATGAGAAGATGTATGAATGTGGCCGAAGCAAAAGTGGTGTGCCAGGGTAGAAGAGTGTGGCGTTCAATCCTCTCTGCCTACCCCTGCGGAGAAACGGCGTGATGGTTAGTAAGTTAGATAAAAATCACGAAAGACAGATAGTTATAAATATTACAGTACATTAAGAGGATAATAAATACATATTATACATAATAGATTTGTGTAAATTAAAAACAGAATTGAAAAACATAAGTTTAAACAGGAAGAAGAAAAAGAAAAATATATTTAGTTGAGACGTAAAGAATTGTTTCAATTTAGTCCTGTACACAGTTACACTATCAGCAAAAATGTCGACCACCTCCGCATGTTCATTCCCTAACGAGTGTAGTCTTGGGATTACAGAGTTTGCTAATGCATTAGTTCTAAAATTTCCTCTATAATAGAAAAATGCACTGTGTCTTGATGACCTCGATGTAAGTCGATCAGACTAACAATCTGGGGGCAGATTCTAATCTAATTCAAATTGAACCAATGACCTGTCAAAGTGCGAAATAAGGTAAAGTTTTTTGGTGTTACGTTTTCCCTATAAGATAAATGTGTTGTGTGAGGCGGTCGGGGAAAATTGTTCCATTACAATTATTGAATGGAATTATTAGCAATTTCAAAATAACACAAGTCATTTCAAAATATGTGTATTTATATCAAAATGTTAAAAATAAGTATATCTTCTCTTCTTTCTCTTTTCCCATTTCATTTGGGGTCGGCTCTCCTTATTCTTTTTTCCACGATTCCCTGTTCTGAGCCATCGCTTCGTCCGACTGGGCATTCTTCAGGTCCCTTTCCACACCACTCCACCATGCCATTCGCCGCTAGTATCGATTATCGACGCGATCTTCTCAGTCCGCGACAGATGAAACAAATATGGCGCGTTGGGGAAATGACAAAGCATTACTTTCCGTGACTTATTATAGGAATCACGAATGTCTGTGGAATACTCGATCAACCGCTACATAAAAATAATAAAGCAAGAAATAATGTTTACGACACAAACAAAAGACATGACTAATTCAAATCTTACAATAAAAATTATAAAAACTAAAATCAAAAATGTGCGGATTGAAAATCGGGAACTGTTTTGATTTATTGGTTCACTTGAATTTTCTATTTCAGTTTGCAAAGTTTCCATTTTGAACAAGAGCGTCTCTATTCTAAGACAAGAGCCTGCCAGTAATAAGCATGTGTGTTTGATTAAACCCGAGAACTGTTTTGATTTATTGGTTCACTTGAATTTTCTATTTCAGTTTGCAAAGTTTCCATTTTGAACAAGAGCGTCTCTATTCTATGACAAGAGCATGCCACTACTAAGCATGTGTGTTTGATGAAACCCGGAACCTGTTTTTGATTTATTTGGTTCCTTGATGTTCTATTTCAGTTTGGAAGTTTTGTCCATTTTGAACAAGACGTCTCTAGCAAGACAAGAGCCTGCCAGTAATAATCATGTGTGTGTTGATAAACCCAAGACTGTTTTATTTATTGTTCACTTGATATTTTCTTTTTCAGTTTGCAAGTTTTCCCATTTTGCACAAGAGCGTCTCTATTCTAAGCCAAAGAGCCTTCCAGTTAATAAGCTGTGTGTTTGATTAACCCTAGAACTGTTTCTGATTTATTGTTCACTTGAATTTTCTATTCGTTTTGCAAGTTTTCCATTTGAACAAGCTAGCTTCTCTATTCTATGCCAATAGCCTGCCAGTAAGAAGCATGTGTGTTGATTAACACCCAGAACTGTTTTGATTTAATTGGTTCACTTGATTTTCTATTGCAGTTTGGCAAAGTTTCCGATTTTGGAACAAAGCGCCTATGCTAGACAAGACCTGCCAGTACTAAGCAGTGTGTTTGATTAACCCAGAGTTTTTGATTTCTTGTTCACCAAAGCCTTAATTTTCCTATTTCAGTTTTGCAAAGTTTCCATTTTGAACAGAGCGTCTCTAATTCTAAGACAATAGCGCCAGTAAAATAAGCATGTGTGTTTGTTAACACCCCGGGAAACTTTTTATTTATTGTTCACCTTGAATTTCTATTGTCAGTTTGGAAAGTTTCCATTTTGAACAAGAGCGTCTCTATTCTATGACAAGAGCCTGCCAGTAATAAGCATGTGTGTTTGATTAAACCCGAGAACTGTTTTGATTTATTGGTTCACTTGAATTTTCTATTTCAGTTTGGAAAGTTTCCATTTTGAACAAGAGCGTCTCTATTCTAAGACAAGAGCCTGCCAGTAATAAGCATGTGTGTTTGATTAAACCCGAGAACTGTTTTGATTTATTGTTCACTTGAATTTTCTATTTCAGTTTGCAAAGTTTCCATTTTGAACAAGAGCGTCTCTATTGTATGACAAGAGCATGCCAGTAATAAGCATGTGTGTTTGGTTGTTAGCTTTGAGCATGGTCATTCGTGAGCATGATTAAAATAAGCATGATGATGTGAAGCTCGAGTGTCGTCGAGGCCGATCTTTTCGTCATCGCTCTTGCTGTCGAGTTTTTTCCGACAAGAGCCTATGCCGAATCAGTGAAGTGAGATCAAGGACCCCATCTTAATATTTTATTGTGACCTAAGTGCTTGTGCTAATTTTCTTCTTCGTTCTGTATGTACTTTGATATTTCTACTGTTTATGCAGGGTTATTTGTAAAACATTAATAACCTCGCTGGACTATATTCCTGCCTTGATTGTGAGTCGAAAGTGTTGAAGCTATTATGACCTAATATCAATAGTTCAGGAGATATGCGACATCAAAGTTTGCATATTTTTTTCAATATTTCTGACTTATTTTTTGTACAACGATGGACTATCATTACAGTAACTTATATCGAATATGAAAAATTTATTCCCTTTAATACAAGTCAAATAAAAATATAAAAATCTTCGAATCCAATTGGAATTTTTTCAGGATTTTTATCATTTTATTTAACATGCATTGAAACTAATGAATTTTTCGTAATCGATATGAGTTACTGTAATGATAGTCCAACATTTTACAAAAAATAAGTGAGAAATATTGGAAAAAAAAATGCAAACTTTGATGTCGCATATCTCCATAACAATTGATATTAGGTCATGATAGCTTGAACATTTTCGACTCATAATCAATGCAGGAATATAGTCCTGCGAGGTTATTAATGTTTTACAAATAACCCTGTATTTCTGTGTTCATTTCTACTACGCGTGTACATTTGGGTTTTACTTACTGTAGATAAATTGTTGTAAAAAAAAGCTTCGTTCGTTATTTCCACGCCTCTGTCACTTGCACACAACTTGAAACTTCCACTCCGTTTCAACGTATATAAATAATAAATGAAACTAAGGCGGCCATTGTTTTAAAAAACTCACATTAATGGAATCATTAAAAAGTTCACAAACCTTATATATTTCTTTAAAAACATAAGAAATATACTATCTAAGGAAGATATTAAAAAAGTTTACTTTGCCTTACGTCATTCTCGGATTGAGTATGGAATCTTAGCATGGGGATCTGCCACAACAAACTATATCAACCATTTAAATATATCACAAAAGGGCATTACAAAAACCATTTTAAAACTTCCAATCAGAACGCCCTCAAAAGAGATCTTTAAATGTTTTGACGTACCGAGCATAAAACACACATATGCCATGAGTATTCTCTTTCACCAATTTAAAGACACAAAACAAAACAATAGAACACCGGCATATAATACCAGAGGCAGTAAAATGGTAAATACCAACTTACAACACAACTTTTGGCCAAAGAAGCTACATCTATTTTGCAACAAAACTCTACAATATCCTTCCCCCAACCCTCAAAAATATTGAAAAGATCGAAGAGTTCAAAAAAAAGATAAAAGCATGGCTAAAACAAGTCGATGCAGATAAATTAGAAGGAGTATTGAAAACTTCGCAGTAATTTAAAAATAGAAAATAAATAAGTATAAACCAGCCCGCCTCAGCACTGGAACCCCTAGTGAGGAGGACTAAGAATAATAATATCTACAATTTCAGTATACATACATATTATTATATTAAACACGTACAAATTGTATCTAAATAGTACCTAATAAAAAAAATAATAAAAAACTTTTCAATAAAATAGAGGTTTCGTAGATTCCAGAGAACTTTCTTGGAGTGGAAAGCGACAGGTTTTAGTGTTTATCTCAGAAACGCCTCAGTGGGATACTGCCGCCTTTGCTTTTATACCCCTCGTGTACAGAGCTTTTGAAATGTAATGTATCATTTTGAGAAAAAAATTGACATTAATTTTATTTTATTGTTTATTTTACATTGGTAAATATAAGTTACTAATAACTGCCACACTAGGTAAAATCTGTTCTGTGGCAGTTATTCTCATTTGATAGTTACGTAATAGTAACAAATAACAATCGTAAAGAAGTATAAACGTAAAAATGAAAGTAGAATAAAATATAGTAATACATACAATCATAAGAATACATAAATCTAAAAGAAAAGAAAATATACATATAAAATTAAGATACAAATTTAATTAATTACAAAAAATAATATTATATTAGAGTATACTTGAAATTATATAAGAACTTGATAAGTTGTATGAAAAACCATTCAAAATTTGAAAAATCCAAAAATTTATTAATTTTTTTAACGAAAATTTGATAGATCTTCTTGATCGTCGCCACGAGTCTGCTTGCAATGTTTCAGCTCGATTGCATCACGGGAAAGTGGTTTAAAATGGATTCAAAGTTTTTTCGTCAGACAAGAAGTCAAGCAGACGCCACGAGTTAATATAAATGGAGTAAAAAGGGGAAGAGCTAAGAAGAAAAAGAAGTGGAAAAGATATATAGCATAAAGATATCTGATAAATACATCTGCATATACGTGTATGAAGTCTGGACAAAAGAAAAAAGATGAATTAAAGAAAGATACAATAATAATAATAATAATACAATAACAGATAAAAATTACATATATAAAGTCTGGATAAAAGAAAGAAGATGGATTTAAAAAAGAGAAAAAAAATGTTTTATGACTGAGGTGAATATCCATTTGCCAGCCTTTTAACCCGTGATTGTTGTGTACGCTTAAAATTTACTCTGTCCTTGTTTTTAAGGTATAATTGTCTCGGGTCAAGGACGTAAATATTCCAAACAAATCATCCGAAATCTCGATTTCTTATTATCCGTCTTATAATTTTTTTCATTTTGTAATATTTATCAACTTGGGTTGCCGAATTTTTCCGACCTTGGCGAAGTATTTATCAAATACATTAGCTGATTTTCGTGTCTCCTCGATCGTGTCTAATAATTATGTACGCATAAAATTTCCATGCGTAATACGAATATTTCCATGGCTACAGCAAATTGTAAATATTGGCATTAATCTAATATTTTGGAAATTTTAGATGACGTCACTAGTAGATGCGTGCGAAACAAACTGAAATTTAATAGATGTGGCAGTCTATCGTGGATGGAAATGGCGAACGTTGCATATGTGTAAAGTGATCACTTAAGCCAGCCCCACGACAGGTCGTAAGCCCTACGACCGCCCAAAAAGACTTCCATACCTATTTTCCCATGTAAAAATATAGCTTCGTCTCTATGAGACATCTGTAATATATCTTGATTAACGAAGTCCTTATGGGGATAAAATCCAGTATTGTGTTCTTCAAAAATTTTGAAATGCTCAAAATATTCAGAATATAAAGAACTGGTCTAAAAAGGAATTCAAAATTGAAATAATTTTCAGGTGTATTCTAGGGTAATGCTAATAATTCGGAATAATCTCATATCACATATAAAGCATATTGCTTTAAACTACAATCAATGTAGATACCTCATTATCAATAGTGACATTACAATATTCCATTCCCCATCAACATCCCAACCCTCTTATCTTCCAACGATCAAATCACTTTAAAATTACTAACAAGATTCCTAAAAGCCAACGGTATAAATCTATAAAAATTAAATAAACTAACATTATGTACCCCATATCCTTTTCCATTACTAATAGAGTTGAATCATCCACACAGGATAGTGTTTATCCTAAAATGAATCGGTTACAATTAAAATTTCCAAAATAAAAGACGGAAAAACCAACCATCACAAACTTGTTTTGTAGCAAGAACACCCCATAGATGTGAAACGCCAGGAAAGAAAAAGAAGAAATCTATATTGCATTATGAAAATAAAAAAGCTTTGGATAACTTAAGAAAGGACTAAAATACAGTCTGAACCAACTCATCATCCAGGGGAAAATAAGTGGTAAAAGAAACGTGGGAAGACCCCGCATCTCATGGCTGCGTAAGTTGAGGTACTGGTATAAGCGTAACTTAACTGAGTTGTTCGCCGGCCTCCGATAGGAGATGGCACCATAAGAAGAAGAGGACAGAAGCTAAATAAAATATTATTTCAAGCGTTCCATTCCGTCTCCCGCAGCGGTCCCGTGACAATATTTTCGTCGCTCCTCCCCAACCTATTATCGCGCATGACGATAGAATAAGTGATACTCTTTTTGTTCTACAAATACAAACTGCATACAGCCTTGCGAAGCGAGAGATCGCACGTCGGGCGGAAGCGCTGTAACGAGCGAAGCGGAAAAACGCGCAGAATTATGACACACCGCAGCGAGTTCACCGACATCCACACGTTGTTATGAATAATTAAATTATATAATATTTGCACAAAATCTGCTCCACTGCAAATCTACTGCACCTATGCGCATATTCCTGATATGTTTAATTCCAGTTTAGCATAATATAAAGATTCGCTACTAAAAGCTCTACACCCTGCCGTCCTGAATCATAATGCAATCTCAAACAAATTATTATACCTATTTGTTTAACCTTGTATATATTTCACATCTCCTTTTTCTATATTACTGTTTTAACTTTAAACAACTAACTTTTTTTATTATTACATATAAAAATAACAAATACAAAGGAGAAAACATACAAATACAAACAATATAATATGACATTTTTAAGACCCTACCAAGCCACTTTTTGTGGCTTGTTGGTAGTGATCGATTTGCTCATCTAGAAATGTAATAGTTTGAAAATTTGTTGATATTTATAATTAATATTTACAATCGGTACAACTCATCTTTAAGCATAATTTTATACAGATGCCTAACTAAATATGTGATACAAAATAAAAAATACATAAATATAGTAAATTAAACATACTCTCAATCATATATAAACTCCTGGCCGAGTAGCCACTCTCTTATTTTGCCCTTATTACATATTATATATGTATTTATTATTATTTATTGTATATACTATTATTTACTGTTAATTCTGTAATTTTTTGCTGTTCTACTCTGTGGATTTCTTGTATATATTATTATGTAAAAGGTACTTCTGTGCCGTATATTGAAATAAATAAAATATATATTTAACTTATATATATTTATCTCACGGTTCAATGTACGTACCAGCTAAAAGACTACACGCTAGAAAATTATGATTGCGTCAAATAAATAATTATATATATTTATTCCGACAGCCTAAGATAAAAATGTTACCATAAAAAGTCATTTCTCGTAAAAAACAATTCATAATGTGACAAAAAACGTACAATGCTACAGTAAAAAATACTATATAATGACTGATATGGCGTCATGAATAATGTGTGATTTTTTTCCTGTTTTTATGCAAACCTTGAATGTTTATTATTGATGTTAAAAAGTCTCTATAATGGCAAGACATAATTTATTATAATTTAGTGTAATCTGTGATCATCATCATCAGACCCGCGTCTCAACTGCTGGACCAAGGCCTTCCGTAAGCATCGCCAGATCTCTCAGATCTCATCTGCGTCTTCAACCCTTCTCCTCGCCCAAGGTTGAAATTTAACGAAATAACATGTTTTTTTTACACATAGGGGATGTTTTGTCGATGAAATTGATCATATTTTATTAGGGTTTAAGGATACATATCACGAGATTTATGGCTTGATTTTTATTTTCGATATATATTTAAAAAAACATTCTGCGGTCGTCAATAGATGGCGCTAGTTGTATTTTAAAAAGTGTAACGGTTGTTTTTTACCTTAATTTGTTTCATATAATCCATTTTTTATTTCACACAAAGAAACAAACACCCGTAACACTACATTAGAAAGAGCAACTTTTATAACATAAACCTATATAATAATTGCATATGTTATCTTTTTTCAGTATGCAATTCATTTATTTAATAAATTATAATATCATGTACAAAATAAAAAAAATAATTTCCTATTTATTTCGAGTTTGTATCAATAAGACGTGTGAAAAAAAGGAGAAAAAAGTTTGGATATATATCAAATTTTTTATATATAACGGATATATATTAGGTCCTTACATATGAAATTGGGGTTTAGTATGGGAGGAACATAAAGCCGATTTTTTTTATTATAATATATTTATTTAATCAAAGTATGTACCATTGCTATCTATGCACTTTTGCCATCTCATAGGTAGTTCATCGATCCCTTTACTAAAAAAACCATTCGGACGGGAATCAATAAAATCTTTGAAGGCGGTTTGGACTGCCCCATCGGAGTTGAATTTTTTCCTTTGCAAGAAGTTATCCAAATTTCGAAAAAAATGGTAATCTGTTGGGGCAAGGTCCGGAGAGTACGGTGGATGTCTTAGACATTCCAATTGAAGCTCCTCTAATTTGGTAGCCGTCTGTTGCGCAGTGTGTGGTCTAGCGTTATCATGAAGCAGCAGTGGCCTAGAGCGATTAACCAGCCTCGGTTGTTTAGCAGCTAGCTTTTCCATCATGGTTTGCAGTTGCTGACAATAGACATCTGCCGTAATCGTCTGGCCAGATTTAAGAAAGCTGTAGTGAACGACACCAGCACTAGTCCACCAAACGCTTACAAGTAGCTTTTTTGGAGTCAATTTTCGCTTGGGGCATGGTTTGGCTGGTTCGGCAGGGTTCAGCCATTGCGATGAGCGCTTCCGATTATCGTACAGTATCCACTTTTCATCACAGTTAATGATTCGATTTAAAATCCCTTCATTATTGTGCCGGTTGAGTAATGCAACGCAGCAGTCAATGCGCGTTTGTTGATTAGCTTCACTCAATTCGTGAGGTACCCACCTTTCAAGCTTTTTCACCTTACCAATTTGCTTCAAGTGGATTAAAACAGTTTTATCACTAACACCGCAGCCTGCAGCTAACTCGATGTGGTTTGCGATGGATCCGCTTCCACAATAGCCTTCAATTCTTCCTTATCAACTTTGGTCTCCGGCCGTCCACGGGGCTTGTTCTGCAGGTCGAAATTTCCAGAACGAAAACGTTGGAACCAAAAACGCACTATGTTTTCTTTTGCGGCACCGTCGCCATACACATCATTAATCCTTCGAGCCGTTTCTGCAGCACTGGTGCCACGGTGGAACTCGTACTCGTAAATAACGCGATATTTCAAGTTTTTCATTTTGTACACTGAGTGACGCAAAGAAAAAAACAATTGAGAAAAAAACAAATGAATTATAATTTTCAAAACACAAATACATGAGTAAATAGCTGTATAAATTTGGATTTGGAATTCCTAACCAAAGAGAAGATATTTGAGATCAAATTTTCCAGTACGGCAAAACGTCAATTTCATATGTAAGGACCTAATATTATTAGTGATGCAACGAATACGAATATTCGTATTCGCCGAATATCATTACGAATATTAAAAACAAACAATTTATAACTGAACGCAAAGCAAATTACGGTTTGGCTGTGCACCGTGTATCATACCTACGCACTGTATTACCGGGGATTCCCCTAACATTAAATTAATGGATTTGTCCAGTTCTCAAGTTGTCAATGGTTACTTGTTTCACAGCATAACATGAGTTCTTTCATCTAGTTTCGTTGGGTTATTAATAAGGTTAGGTGCTCATTTCATGTGGTTATTGTTTTGTAATACGTATTGTTAGTTCCATTTTATTTCCGTTGCGCGAAAAAGTGTTAACTCTTACAAAATAATTTCAAATTTAATTTAATATCATGACCTCTCGTAAGCGTGAAAAAGTGATCTTTATTTTCGACCACTGGGAATGAAAAGAAATGTGCTTTTTAAACAAAAAATTGCCGCTAAATTTAAATTATTAAATGTAAATTTTAATTATTAAAAAAACAGTGGTGTATTATTTACTACCTTGTTGAATTATGCGTATTCGCCGAATAGTAGGTTTGACATTCATATTCGTGAAAGTAGTATTTCGTTGCATTACTAATATTTATCAAAAATTCCGATTTTTTTATTTTTTTTTTATAAAAATCGGATTTTTTCGAACTCTGTATTTTATGCTATAAAAGGCTCCGACACCAGACACTTTGTTTACAACTTCCGAAAACTTTATTGATGTGATAATCTATCATGGGTGGGATTGGTGAACGTTACATTGCGTAAGGCGATCACTTGAGCCAGCCGTATAATCGTAAAATCGCCCTACAAACACCCAAAAAGACTGTTACACCTACTTTTCCATATAAAAAATAGCTTCGTCTCTATCAGACATGTATAGTTTATATTGATTTTTAAATTGTTTTTAGTTTATAGTGTGGATCAAGCCTTACCATCTACTATTAGATCTACTGTGCTATACCTAGCAATACATTCATTTCAAATTTGTTCACTCTTCCCGCTTCCATACAAGGCACTCACCCAAAAAAATGAAAACTAAAAAGAGCAATCTGTCGCCCTGCGGCATGTTTTTGAAAGCATTCTACCGTACAAAGACGTAAGGACCCTCGACAAAGAATGTGGCTTTTGTCAGCATTGAGGGTAGTGATATTGCGTAGCAGGTACACAAGCTATTCTCAGAAGGGTGCAGGTTGCATTGCGAAAGACAAGTGATAAATGCATTGTCGGATTCAGAAAATAAAAAGATTGGCATTTTGTAGTGGTGCAACGAATACTACTTTCACGAATACGAATATCAAACCTACCATTCAGCGAATACGAATACGAATAATCCAACAAGGTAATAAATAATACACCACTGTTGTTTCTTTACGAAGAGATATAATAATAAAAAAATACCACCGCCAAATTTTTGTTTAAAAAGCACAACATTTCTTTTACGCGTTTGTATATTCCCAGCGGTCGAAAATAAATATCACCTTTTTCACGCTTACGAGAGGTCATGTTTTTAGATTTATTTTGAAATTATTTTATAAGAGTTAACACTTTTTCGTAAAACGGAAATAAAATGGAAAGAACAATACGTATTACAAAACAAAAACTACATGAAATGAGCACCTAACCTCATTAATAACCCAACAAAACTAAATGAAAAAACTCGTGTTATGTTGTGAAACAAGTAACAATTGACAACTTGAGAACTTAACAAGTCCATTCATTCAATGTTAGGGGGATCCCCGACAATAGAGTGCGTAGGAGTGTTCGGATACACTATGCACACGATGTAATTTGCATTGCGTTCAGTTATAAATAGCATCACTAGTATTTTGGTATAGAGCAAGAAAGTGAGTTAGATATGAGGATAGGAGCCGTAAGCCAGGTAGCACGATCCCTGTACTATCCCGTACTCAGAAAAGCGGAGCTCAGCCAGCGAGCAAAGTTGGCAGTATACAAATCAGTTTTCAGGCCAACCCTAGTGTACGGCCACGAGCACTGGATCTTGACCGAAAGAACCCGCTCAAGGCTACAGGCCGCCGAGATGGGATCTCTACGAGGAATGGTAGGAGTTGCCAGAAGGGACAGAATCAGAAATACTCGTATAAGATAATGTCTCGAAGTAGAACCCTTATTGACCTTTATCACAGTTACGGTGGCTGGGACATCTTGCCGATGCCGGCAGACAGACTGCCAGAGCGGATATTCCAGGCAAGACCAGAAGGCAGAAGACCAAGGGGCCGTCCTAGGAGGAGCTGGCGGAAACAGTTGGACGACTGCTGCGAAGCGAGGTTGCAACTAAATTGGGCTGACGTGGAGAGCGAAGCCCAATATAGGAAAGGTTGGAATCTTCTATGCGGTACAGGGACCCAGAAAAAGACTAAAGTATTTTGGTGATTGTTATTTCAACAATAAAAAAATAGATATGACTTTTTTACATATGTCCATAAGATTTCTTAATTAATTTAGAATTACGAGTATCGCAATTTTAGATGAGACCTTTGAAAAGAAATCGTAATCTACATGGTCTAATAACTACGATAGTCGATTGAGAGGAATGTGATTATAAGGGATTCATAGAAAAACGACATTAAAACACAAGACTGGAAGCAGAAATTGTATTATGTTTACATTACGATGGTGCAATATCACTTGTATACATCCAACAGTTGTGCAGTAATGGCATACAAACCATTTTAAATTAAAATAGATGGATTGTTATGTTGGACTACCACGGCTGAGTGTTCTTTGATAAGTCCTGTTTATTATTTGACATATAATGTTTATTTGTGTTCTGTGTAAATATAAAGAATTTTTGTTAAAAAAATTAAAAAAATTCTGCATATTGTTTATTATTAACGAAAAATAACTTCACAACAGCACCCTAACTAGTTGATTTAATTTATAATTTATATTCCCATATACTCCCATACATCTTTCCTTTGTCCTAATCCTATATCCCACTCCGCCCTCCCCCACCTAATCAATATATAATGAAAACATTAATTGTTATGTCACACTTTGCTAATATTTTCATTCAGTTAATTTAAGATTTTCTGTTAACTTTTCCTAAAATAAATAAATAATTAAATTATTATCTCTTCCTGAGTATTCTCCAAATAAAAGTTAATAAATAAATATAATGAGAAGATAGTTGGGAACCACTGCTTGATATGTTTCACACCATAAATGCAACGACCGTGTTAATAACGCAATAAAAGGTGACAATGATATCGGAGGTGTTGATTAAATAACAATGGAAATACATTACCTAATGCAATTTTATTTTGACTATAATTATTTAATGATCGTATTGAATCGTGCCTTATCAAAACAATCGGCTTAGTAGAGTTCTTTTCATTTAAGAAAGACAATTGAATTAGTATGCGTTAGTGTGAGCCGTGCGTGCGAAGTACATTGTTTCGTTGTGTTGGTGTTTATACTCGTAAACACAACACAACGATGTGCGTCGTACCACAGTATACTAAGAACAGTAATACGTCTTCATACAAACTGGCGGCTACCCATTAGAATGTGTGCGTGCGTGCGGCGCCGTGTACGCACGCACTGTGACGCACACATTGACATAGAATATGGGGGCACAAGGCGGCGGCAGTAAGGGCCGTGCCTTCGGTGCCATTCGCGCTCGCAGCCGCCGCTTTAGGAAAAAAATGCCTTTTTTATGTTTATGGTGCTTTACTAAAAAGGTGTGTTGATTGTCACAAAGACTATGAGTTTTCAAAAGTCTACGTTGGTGTTAATCAGCGTTCTTGCAATTAAAGTGCAGAAACTAGGTATAATAATTAGAGAAATTTTCGGGTTTCGTGTCTACCTTATGCGTCGGAATCTCCAGACGCTACGAGTTAAAAGAAAGGGAGTAAAAATAAAGTGACAACCCTAGCGTCAACGCAAGAGTAGGCTAATAACTCGCCGACAGGCCGGAGATAAACTACTGTTCTGGGTATACTGTGGTCGTACGCACGGCTTACACACATACCAGTTTTGATTCTTAGCAAAAGGCAGTTAGGAAACATGGCATTTTTTTTCTTTTTTTTGCCGCCATTTTGTTATTTTTGCATGTACATTAAAAATACTATTTAAGTCGGTTGCTAGTGATATATTGAACTTAAAAATTTTAAAAAAATCTGTTTTAGATGGCCCACTTTTGAAATTTCAACACCAGCGCAGACCCGCCTACTAATCGAGGCGTTGTATTCAAATGGTGTTTTTGTACGTTAAAAATGCATAAAATATATAATTTTTTATAGTATTTCAAGAGTGTATCCATTAAGCATAATATACCCTACATCGATATCTTTATTCATAATTTCTTAAAAATTGCCCTTTTGCGAGTGCCCGAAGTCGTATCCTATATATTTCGTCAGCAAATTAAATTCCCAAATTTTGTTTTGGCTCTCCCGAAAACCTGCTTTTTTAAGGTACTGATACACATGTTCATTAGTGGCACGTGAGCATGCGCAGTATTGAACTTCCTGAGCCATTGCTATTTAGTAGCATGTGTGTACTTGTATTGCTAGTAATGAGCATGCTCATTTGATTTGCGGGTGGAAGGGGTATCTTTTGAGCATGTGTGAACAGGCTCGCTTATGAGCATGCTAATGTCATTCGCGGCTAGTATCGATTATCAATGCGATCTTCTCAGTCGGCGACAGATGAAACAAATATGGCGCGTTGGGGAGATGACAAAACATTACTTTTCGTGACTTATTATATGAATCACGAATGTCTGTGGAATACTCGGTCACCGCTATGTAAAAATAATAAAGCGAGAAATAATGTTTATGAAACTTTATTAAAAGACATGAATGATTCAAATCTTACGATAAAAATTATAAAAACTGAAATCAAAAATGTGCGGATGGAAACTCGGGAACTGTTTTGATCTATTGGTTCACTTGAATTTCCTGTTTCAGTTTGCAAAGTTTCCATTTTGAACAAGAGCGTCTCTATTCTATGACAAGAGCGTGCCAGTAATAAGCATGTGTGTTTGATTGTTAGCTTTGCGCATACTCATTCATGAGCATGCTAATAACGAGCAAGTGTGCACAGTTGTTAGAGCATGATAATGAGCATGCTCAACAATAAGCATGTGTATCAGTACCTTTACTCATTCAGTTGTTCCTTTCGCCCACATAATTAGACGCCAAATTGTTTAATCTACATTTTTTAATTTTAAAAAAATTACGAAGATACAGCAATTTAAATTTGTTGATGATTTGCACATCAATATCAATATTTTTCAGTGAATATTTACTCGAAATCGGGTACCAAAGCCAGTCTGTATAAAGTCAATAGATAGTATATATGTAGATATAAGAAGAAAATTGCTTGTGGAGTTAGTTCTATGACGTCATGAACTCCTATTAGCATGTAGATGACGTTTGTAGGGAGGATACTTACACGTGTTAAGAACGATGGTTATGAATAAAATTCTAGGATCACGAACTATCTATAACTGTCGGATACACTGAACTAGAAATATAGTTCCCAAATCACGTTCAATCTTATTCGAACGAACTAGATTGAACGCGATTAAAAATAACATTTTTTTAAATATTTTTTTTTATTTAATTTAATGTATGATACTAATATTATTCTTATACATTTACATATCAAATTGACATTAGTTTAATACTTTGTAGTCATGTAGACCTCATCAGTGAAGAGAAACTCTTGAGTATGATGAGGGAGCCACAGTTCTTATTATTATATTAGGTCCTTACATATGAAATTGACGTTTAGTATGGGAGGAACATAAAGCCGATTTTTTTTATTATAATATATTTATTTAATCAAAGTATGTACCATTGCTATCTATGCACTTTTGCCATCTCATAGGTAGTTCATCGATCCCTTTACTATAAAAACCATTCGGACGGGAATCAATAAAATCTTTGAAGGCGGTTTTGACTGCCCCATCGGAGTTGAATTTTTTCCTTTGCAAGAAGTTATCCAAATTTCGAAAAAAATGGTAATCTGTTGGGGCAAGGTCCGGAGAGTACGATGGATGTCTTAGACATTCCAATTGAAGCTCCTCTAATTTGGTAGCCGTCTGTTGTGCAGTGTGTGGTCTAGCGTTATCATGAAGCAGCAGTGGCCTAGAGCGATAAACCAGCCTCGGTTGTTTAGCAGCTAGCTTTTCCATCATGGTTTGCAGTTGCTGACAATAGACATCTGCCGTAATCGTCTGGCCAGACTTAAGAAAGCTGTAGTGAACGACACCAGCACTAGTCCACCAAACGCTCACAAGTAACTTTTTTGGAGTCAATTTTCGCTTGGGGCATGGTTTGGCTGGTTCGGCAGGGTTCAGCCATTGCGATGAGCGCTTCCGATTATCGTACAGGATCCACTTTTCATCACAGGTAATGATTCGATTTAAAATCCCTTCATTATTGTGCCGGTTGAGTAATGCAACGCAGCAGTCAACGCGCGTTTGTTGATTTGCTTCACTCAATTCGTGAGGTACCCACCTTTCAAGCTTTTTCACCTTACCAATTTGCTTCAAGTGGATTAAAACAGTTTTATCACTAACACCGCAGCCTGCAGCTAACTCGGATGTGGTTTGCGATGGATCCGCTTCCACAATAGCCTTCAATTCTTCATTATCAACTTTGGTCTCCGGCCGTCCACGGGGCTTGTTCTGCAGGTCGAAATTTCCAGAACGAAAACGTTGGAACCAAAAACGCACTGTGTTTTCTTTTGCGGCACCGTCGCCATACACATCATTAATCCTTCGAGCCGTTTCTGCAGCACTGGTGCCACGGTGGAACTCGTACTCGTTAATAACGCGATATTTCAAGTTTTTCATTTTATAAACTGAGTGACGCAAAGAAAAAAACAATTGAGGAAAAAACAAATGAATTATAATTTGCAAAACACAAATACATGAGTAAATAGCTGTATAAATTTGGATTTGGAATTCCTAACCAAAGAGAAGATATTTGAGATCAAATTTGCCAGTACGGAAAAACGTCAATTTCATATGTAAGGACCTAATATATAGGTACATATGCGAGTCATTTAATAATACGTTAATAAACGGTAATTTGATAATGAAATGTTGAAGTATTGTGAAAAAAGCTATAGATTTAAATGATTTATGAATTTCAGTTTGATTTTAGGAAGGTTTTAATTTGCTCTGAAAGGTATCTCGATAGGTAAACTAAGTAATGGCTTCATAAATATAGTGGTTCTGCATATGCTGCATATTTAAAACACAATATGCCGTGCCTTGATTAAACAGCTGAAATTCAGAATATATGGAGTACCTGCGCTCAAATTCTTCAAGAACTGAATTAATTCTGAATATACGGGTGTACCAGAGCTAGCAGCAGAAACTCGGCCGGTAGATTCCTGCCTATGTTGTGAATCTAAAATGTTCAAGCAACCAAGGCCTAATATCAAAAATTACGGAGATGTGCAATATCAAAGAATGCATTTTTTTTTCAATATTTTCGGCTTATTTTTTCCAAAAAAGTTGAACTAGCATTACAGTAAGTGGTGTCGATAATGAAAAATTCATTCGCTTTAATACAAGTCGAATAAAATGACAAAAACCTTGCAAAAATTGAAAAAAGGTTTTTTTACAACGTTTTTATCATTTTATTTAAGTCGTATTGAAGCAAATGGATTTTTCATAATCGATATGTTACTGTAATAATAATTTACAAAAAATAAGTCAGAAATATTGAAAAAAAGGTGCAAACTTTGATATTGCACGTCTCCATAACTATTGATATAAGGTAGTGATGCAACGAATACTACATACACGAATACGAATACGAATAATTCAACAAGGTAATAAATAATACACCACTGTTCTTTTTTTACTAAGAGATTTAATAATTAAATTTACCACCGGCAAATTTTTGTTCAAAAAGCACAACATTTATTTTATCCGTTTGTACACTCCCAACGGTCGAAAATAAATACCACTTTTTTCACGCTCACGAGAGGTCATGTTATCAGAATCAATTTGAAATTATTTTATAAGAGTTAACACTTTTACACACAACGGAAATAAAATGGAAAGAACAATACGTATTACAAAACAAAAACTATATGAAATGATCACCTAACCCAACGAAACTAGATGAAAGAACTCATGTCATGCTGTGAAACAAGTAACCATTGAAGACCCCATGGCAAGAAGTTGTTAACTAACATTCAAGTCATTTTGAGATAATTAGACATTTGCATTTCGCCTTTGAAAAATATGTTTTATTGCTAATTCAAGATTAATTTTTATTGATATATGTCACTAAAATATCAAAAAAGTATTTACAAAGTAAAAAAACGCATTTATGCACAAAAAATATAAATATACTAGGTAATTTGCCTCAAAAAAAGGTAGTTAACAACCATTTTTGCCTCAGGAACTCATTTTTAATAGAATAACACCTTTTTAAAATTGGTAAAACGCGAACATCAAACAACCCTTCAAATGCTATCCATTTTTACCATCCATAATCCAAAATTACAAAATACCTGGCGTGTTAATTAATAATACAAAACATGATATGTACCATTTAAAATTATTGAAAAATAATATATAAGTACATATTATGATAGTCTTCAAATAAAAACAAATATATGACAGTACTGCGAGAGTAAAATTTATATTCACCATAAATATTCCAATCAAATTAAAAGGCGTGTTAATTTCAGAATGATGGCTTGAACATGTTATTATTGAAGATAACACGTTCTTCCCATTAGTAACTGATTTGAATTTTATGAAAAAGTGTAGTTAACATGTTCATTCCTATGATTTGAACATGTTCTAATTATTTTTAAGTTCTGAACTTTTCTTTCCAATGGAAAGAGCGTACAGTGTTTAGTTTAGAGGGCTTATTAACTCATTTTTTACAAAAATGTTAGTTAACAATTTCTTGCCTTGGGGTCTTCAATTGACAACTTGCAAACTCAACAAATCCATTCATTCAATGTTAGGGGACTCCCCGATAATAGACTGCCTAGGTGTGTTCAGATACACGGTGCACAGTCAAACGGTAATTTTCGTTGCATTCAGTTATAAATAGTTTGTTTTTAATATTCGTGATGATATTCGGCGAACACGAATATTCGGTAAATATCTACTATTCGGCGAATACGAACATTCGTATTCGTTGCATCACGAATATGAGGTCATGGTTGCTTGAACATTTTAGACTCATAACATAGGCACGAATTTACCGGCCAAGTTTCTGCTGCCAGCTTTGCTAGACCCTGTATATATTGGAAAGGTGTATGGAAGTCTTCATAGGGTGGGCCAGGGCTTATGACCAGTTTCAGCTGGCTTAAGTGATCACTTTACACAATGCAACGTTCAACAATTCCACCGTAAGAACATACAAACATTGTCAATTTTTTGTGCATACATAAATATGTTCTTAATAAGTTAAAAAACTTCCATACACGTTTCCAATATAAATAGTTTCGTCTCTTTGAGACTTATATAATTTATTTTAATTAATAATTATCCCTCTGTGGACAAAATCCAGTAGTGGTATTCTCAAAACATATCTACATATAAAAACACTGTCAAAAAGATTATGGAAGAAAATATAGATTATTGAAAAAAATGTCACAAGCCCTTTTTGGTTTCCAAATAAATCTCACAAAGTGGAGCAATTTTCTTCATTTCCATCACATTATTGTTTGGGGAATATAATAATTGATAAAATAATTTAGTTTTAGAAAGCTGTAGGTATTTTAAATATATGAAACTTAATGAATACCTTTTAATTTGATACCTTTCCATGTGATATAAAATAAAACGTAGGACTTATATCGGGAAAATGGTGAATTTTGCACGCATTGCCAGACGATCGATTTAAATTTATTCAATTTTATTTTAAATACAGGTACATAAAAAAAAACTAACCCCTAAAAACCAAGTTTTTATTATACTCCCTTTCTCATTTACTAGTTGAAACAGGTTTGGCGCTTATTCCACGCGTTGGGCTTGAGTCGGACGACGCTTCGAAAGGGAGTAATAAAAAAATTATTTTTTTAAACGAAAATTTGTTAGATCATTTTTATCGTCGCCACGAGCCTGCTTGCAAAGTTTCAGCTCGATTGGATCACGGGAAAAGGGTTAAAAATCGATTCAAAGTTTTTTCGACAGACAAGCAAGCAGGCGCTACGAGTTAAAAGAAAGGGAGTAAAAAAAACAGGAAGACATAAAAAATTAAAGTTCCCAGGCAGCAAGGCCTGCTGGTGTAAGGCCATATCGAAAACTATATACATATCTTCTGAATAACTATAATACAGAAGAAAAATACACAATAAATGTTACACTTAACAACTTTAAATTATTGACAAACACATCAAATCCTTAAAATATCGTGATTTAAGGACTATCTTCTCTCCAAAACAAATCCTTTATGTTTCTTATTTACAGATACCTTAAAATGGATCATATCTTACATCTCGTGATTTTAAAGGATATCTCATGACTCGTGTAAACAAAATGTTGCCAACCCTAGCTGTAAGGTGTGTGAAAATGATAATGCGTTAGTACACCATAATAAAAATTCATTAAAATTCATTTAGATAGCGGTAACACGGCGATATATATCTCACAGATCCACCTTATCTCACGGCGATCCTTGGTAAGGCTCAAACGATTCTCAAACACGAGAAAAAACAACAGTAATTTCACACTCGCCCGCTAAATGATAAGATAAAACTGTGAACACTGGGCTTACCTTACAGAGTACGATGTCACCGATGTTGTCCTTTCGTCACAAACTGCACATTCATGTTAAAATAACATCGAATATTCTTATTATATCAACAGAATCGTGAATATCTCGTAGGATACGCGAGAAAACTGCCAACTAAAAAACGCGGGAACCACGGCAAAATCGTCGCTACACAGCTCCAACAATATTGACCGATTGTATTAATATTGCATTGGCGCTGAACTCTTAATTAAACACACCACGAATCGACAACGGCGTATTTAAGGATGCAAAATGAAAAACTATCGACAGGACAAAATCGAAATCAAAACAACGTCAGCTGTCAAAGTAACAGTTACATAAAATACGATGGGCTTTCGATACCTCGATGGGTTCGCCACCGAAAGCGGGCGAAACGTTACGCAATTGTTTTTCAAAATAAATACAACACCATGCCGCGACGCGACGCCGTGTTTTCGACGCGTTTGTTTTAATATCCGACCATCTTGGGGCCAGCGAAAGTGTTTTCGCGCAGCTGTCAAATTCGCCACAGAGAAATTTGCACAGGGGAGAAAATCGCGGCGGCGAGCGACCCGGCGCGAGACGCGGTCGATTTGATACTAAATTGTAAACACCACGCGCAGAGAGAGCCGAGCAGAAAACATGTGTTTCGTTAATTCGCGTCACTGCGCGAATACATTCGCACTCCATTGAAAGGGCGAGGTGTATTGGTGTGCAGTATGCACCTATGTATACAATCCGGAACCCGAAATGCCTCCGCGACACGTCTGAAATTAGGTTTGGATGGAACGACCTTTTTATTTGCTACCCTCAATTTTTCATGCGTAATGTTACGCGAATATGAGCCATGTTGACACAAGTACGAAAATTTTGTATAAAAAGTTGTGTACGTTTTTTTACAAACACAATTGTAGAGTAAAGTTTAAATTATTTTTATTGCTAGATAGATGCTTAATCGAGTTATATAAATACGGAATTAAAAAAATATGTATTAATTCCGAAACATAATAAGTAGGTAGTTCGATAGAGTTAAGGTTATTTTGAGCATGCTCATTAGCATTAGACCCGTTCTTTTTGGTGGTTTGCAAAGGCGTGCAACGAAAATGCCAACTGGTCTGAGTGGTCCAGAATACTCGGAAAGACCAAGAATTTTAAAGCTCCCAGCCCTGCAGGAACACGATCTGATTGAAAGTACAAAATCTTGAGCGGGTATTACCACTGTTCAGATTTTGAATATTTCTTCACGCTGAACTGAGAGGACACCACCTGAAACTAAACAAGACATCCTTTTCCTTGAACCCAAGGAAACACTTCCTGATCGATAGAGTGGGGGATACCTGGACCAGCTTACCGGAGGAAATTGTACCTGCCAGTTCAGTCAACGGGCTCAAGAATCCTTTAGACACTTTCTAGCTGTGCCCGCGCGGCTTCGCACGCGTAGATTTTTAGTACACTGTTTGGATCGTCATAGAACTTTCGCTAACCTTCTAAAACATCCTCCTTCCAGAACTTTCAAGAAATTTATCGAATATACAAGAACCTTCTACACACACCGACACATTCCGCCACTCAGTTTAGAACCTTATAGAACTTTCGGGAATTTTCTAGAACATTCTCCTTCCAGAACTTTCTAGAGCAGTTTTTTCCGGAACCTTCTTTACTATTTTGAAACAATCTGAAGCATTTGCGGCCTTCCCATAACAAAAAAATGTGCAGAAAGCACATTTTCGTCACCCACTCCCACCCACGCACAGCGACCCCCACCAAACTCGCATATTTTCGATGTGACACCAAGGGATATGACCACCATAACCACCGGTGGGTGGTTGTGGCTGGTTGTGGAGAAAACTTGGCGGGTAGGGAAACACGGGTTTCTTTATATATATATATATATATTGATATTGATTACAATGAGAGGCACACGACATAGGCCCATCAGCAATAGCTGCCTGCCTGGCAAATAATAATATATTTTATTATTTATTTATTTTAACGCCCAAGGGTACAATACAATAGGTGTAATAAAATGCGATTACACATAGTAACTTAAATTTGTTAAAATAAAATTTAATAAAACAAAATACAGTTTTAAAAAAAGGATTAATCAACTCATTGCAAATTTTTACATTAACGTATTGCGAAACTAAAATGACAGTGGGCTGGACTAGGGCTCGACAGGAGGATACTAGATGGGCACCCAGAATCCTACAGTGGAGGCCCTGGACGAAAAATAGAAGCGTCGGAAGACCTCCCAAAAGGTGGTCTGATGACATATTCCAGCAAGCAGCAAGAACCTGGATGCGAAGGGGGAGAAACAGGGATGGGTGGAAGAAAATAGAAGAGGCCTGCATCCAGCAGTTGAAGGAAAAAGCTAAGGAAGAAGAAGAAGAAGAAATTTTTACATGAAAAATAATTTATTTTTTTATATTGTGGTATATTTTAGTTAGTTAGTTAGTAGAATAATATTATAGTATATTTTACATGAAAAATAGTACGATTATACATAGCAACTTAAATTTGTTAAAATAGAATTCAATAAAACTAAAAAAATACAGTTTTAAAAAAATGTTTAGTTAATTCCTTGTAAATTTTTACATGAAAAATATTAAATACAATTAATATTATATAATAGTCCAATACATTATAATTTAAATGTTAAAATAAAGATCTATTTAAAAAAATTAACAATAATTCATGCAATGATAAAAAGAAAACACGTAAGGTAAACACTACAAAACATGAGTAAATATTTAAAAAATAAAGATAGACAACAAAACATAATTTAAAAATTTGAAAAATAATTGACTCAATGCAGGTAAGAAAACATATAAAAATAATAATAAATTCTCATTCTCTACCATGGCAACATCCGATTATCGGCTAGTTAATTATAATTATCACAAAAAGATTATTTAAAAGATATTATTATCGACACGGTTGTAAAGATATGAAGAATTTGCAAATTTATTATCATCGAGTTTGATTAACGATTCAAACTATAATTCCTTTTTAGCGCGTCGATTAATGGTTTTATCAGCGAAGTTCATTATGACAGATATCTATAATACATACCATAATACCATAATGTAATGATATATGATTCGATTGGTTTAAAAATTCGTATCGTGTCTTGATAGCTGAGTTGGTGGGTGGGTGGCATAGAACGACGTAGGTATGGTAAAGAAGCTTGTGGTAGTTATAGCATAGACTACCTCGAAGATGTTTCTTCAGTTCCTTGTTTCTTCAGTTCCTGTGAACTGAAGAAACAGTAGATTTCTCGCCCCGTTTACTGACAACAATTAATGATCTGAGTGTACTCTTTGATACCCACTTTTCATTTGTATCACATGTCTATTGTAGCCAGTTGATCATTGAAAACTATTGGATTTATATTGAGAAAAGCCAAAGATTTCAAATTTTCAATCACGGTTCTGATATTATATGTATAACTGGTGAGAAGCCATCTCGAGTATGGATCAAATGTATGGTCCCCCTTTTATAATGAACACGCGAAAACCTCAAACACATGTTCGAGAACAAAGAGATCCCAATTAGCCTAAAAAGAAAAGCCTTTGAATCGTGCATACCTACTTTCAGTGATGACGTATGGAGTGAAGACTATGGCCCTCACAGAGAAAAGTGTAGAAAAGCTCAAATGCACCCAACGATCCATGGAGAGATCCATGCCTGGAGTAAGCCTAAGAGATTAGAAATGACTAAATTAGGCGCAGAACTAGAGTAGTGGATATCATGGATCGTGTAGCGAAGCTAAAAGAGGCATCGGAAGACCTCAAAAGAGATGGGCCGACGATATATCTGCTGTGGGGGGAAGAAATGGCTGCAACTAGCAAATAACAAGAAAGGATGGAAGGATATGGAAAGAGGCCTGTATCCAGCAGGGGAGAGTTGAAAGCTGAAGAAGAAGAAGAAGATGTGCAGACCATACAGAGAATTCGACGTTCATTCAGAGAATCAAAAGTTAAGATAGTGGCTTTCCGTATGATATTTAACCAATACAAAGTTTTTTGAAAATGGTGTTATGAAAATTGCATGTGCTCCGGGCGCGTTTATTGTGGTTTAATTTCTGTTTGCTGATGTATTTTCGTATAATATGCTATTATGGTTACTGAATTATGTGTTTTGTATTTCATTTTATTTTTTTATAAAAGGAAAATGCAATTTAGTACGTAGGTACTTACAATATTTAACATAGCCGTATATAAATATAGACTAGTCATTAAAAAACAAACCTGAAACATCTAATCTCTGCTGTCTTCTATTACGTACTAAATGTAACAGTTAGAAAGAGATAGAAATTATTTTCATAACCATGTATAAGAAAGGACAATAAAACATAATTTGACAAATGCGCATGAAGTTATAGAGAATGCTTTTGCTTTTGTCTTATCAATTTAAAAAATCAAACTTGAAATATGCCTTTTTGTTGTGTTAGACGGTGGTTAGACGTTGTAGTGCTTCATCATGTAACAAAGAAGAGGATATAAACTTTCATAAGTGAGTTTTATGTCAATAATTTGCGGAGAAATTCAAATCAAATTCGGCGTACGAAGATATCAGTATTTTATACGTTGGTAGTCTGTGGTATTTTCTCTATCTTTCTTATAGCGCAGCATACGTGTAAAAGAGATACAAATAGAAACAGGGTTGTGTATTGTATTAATATTTTTCGATAACAATTTTCCTAATGAATATTTAAAAAATATTTATTTTCGGATAATTTTTTATATTAAAAGTGCTTAAAATATTTTGTTTCTATTATTATGTTCAATTATTTTTTTCTGTAATTTATTTATATAATTATTTTTAGAGAACCTCAAATCCACATCTGGAGCATTCATATTCATCAATTCAAGTCGTAAGTTAAATTATATGTAATATTATTTGTTGTTTTTTTTATATGAGAGATTATGAGAGTTATATGAGAGAAGTATTTTAATTTGTTTCCTTTACAGTATTGAGATGTAAATAAACAAGTTGAGGAATCGCTCGCGCCACTACCAGAGCAAAAATCAATGGTGTGAAAAACAAACAAATAATATACGCGAAACACGCGGAAAAACAAAATTTAAAAAAAAAATTGATTCTGCAATAAATAAATGAAGACCTCATGCCAAGAAGTTGTTAACTAACATTCAAGTCATTTTGAGATAATTAGACATTTGTATTTCGCCTTTCAAAAATATGTTTTATTGCTAATTCAAGATTAATTTTTATTGATTTATGTCACTAAAATATCAAAAGAGTATTTACAAAGTAAAAAAAATGCATTGATGCACATAAAAATAAAAATATACTAATTTTCCCTAAAAAAATGTTGTCATCAACAATTTTTTCGCCTCTGGAATTCATTTTTATTAGAATTATATCTTTTTAAAATTGGTAAAACACGAACATCAAACAACCCTTCAAATGCTATCCGTTTTTACCATTCATTATCCAAAATTACAAAATAACTGGCGTGTTAATTAATAATACATAACATGGTATGTTCCATTTAAAATTATTGCAAAATAATATTTAAATACATATTATAAGTCTTCGATTAAAAAAAAATATATGACGGTACTGCCAGAGTAAAATTTATATTAACCATAAATATTCCAATCAAATTAAAAGGCGTGTTAATTTCAGAATGATGGCATGAACATGTTATTATTGAAGATAACATGTTTTACCCATTAGTAACTGATTTGATTATACTAAAATAAATTATCATTATATAGTTAACTAGGGGTGAGGAGAGTAGGCGGAGTAAATAGAAGGGGGAGGGGGTTAAAGATTAATTAAGGGATTGTCAACATTGTTTTTTTAAATTTATAATTGGAATGTTAAGAATAGGGTTGTTTGCGAATTGAAATTGACTGTTTATTATATTGCTAATAATTTTAATATTTTTCTTATTTCTTTAAGGAATATTTAAGATGTTTAAATAGCAATGGATACACAGAATTCGCAAATCATTTGCTGGAACACAACCATACTTTCGACATCAATTATATCTTTAAAATTTACATAATAAGAAAAATAATACGCAATTAGATAGTTTCGACAACAATGTTGACAATCCCTTAAATATTCTGTAACCCCCCCTCCCTTCTATTTACTCTGCCTAATCTGCACCCCCCTAGTTAACTATCTAATGATCATTTAATTTAGTATACGTTATATCCTCCTGAGGAAGAGAACTTCGTACCCGAAACTTGTAGAGGTATTATTCATAATGAATAAAGAAATGAAATATTTAGTGGTGTATACCAAGTCGTGTTTTATTTAATTATTTAATATGTCACCACAAAGTTATAAATCGTTAATTCAAGAATATAAATAAACTTATTGAAACACTTGGTCCAAAGAATACTGTGGCACTTCTAGTGAAGGTATGTTTCCCATTCATGAAGGTCCCATTGAGCTATAGCGGGTGATCCAAACCTAGCTGTTATTTTAAACAATTAAAGCACAATCTTTATGCTGCCATTTCGAGAATCACATTGCCGCACATGTACGATAATTTATATATTTTTGAATGGTTCACAAATAATGAAAAAGCATAACATGATATAGGTAATACAATTAGTTTAAATGCTTTTCATCACTTAAATGTCAACACAGCAAACATAGAGATAAAAGTAAAGGCTAAAACAAACAAGAAAGAACAGAAAAAAATGATTTTATAGAGTGAGCTTGAATAGAGTGAGATCGAACAAAGAGACAAAGCAGCCAATTTCGCAAGTTTGGTAATAGTTCTCTTGTATTCGTGGAAACTGTCATGAAATAGTCAATGAGGATGTTATGATTATTTTCTATTTTGTTGTATGACCTCAACATTCTAGATATAGAGTTAGGGGGCCATAGGCGGCCCTCGTAGCGCAGTTGGTATGACACTGACTTCTCACACCGAGGGTTCTGGGTTCGATTCCCGGTGAGGTCACAATTTAATCTGTGTGATTTACCCAAGCCTGGATGTTTTGTGAAGTATTTCGCTTCTGTAATTGGGCCTCCTGGCCTGTTGAAGCGTAAAAAAAAAAGATAGAAGATAGATAGATAGACATATTGTTATTGAAAGTGCACACGAATATTAAGTATATAGTATTTTATATATACTTTTTTATCAGTAAACCAATCCCCTTCCCAAATTATAATAATTTCGTTGTCCATCCGTAACTTCCTAAAATCCAATATCTGATCTAATTCTGTTTTCAGGAAAAGTATGATTTCAAAGTTGTTATTAAATAAAACGATAACATTGACTTTGAACATTGAAAACGTTTCTTTGTCCACATAGACTATGGTGACACCCAACAGTTGTACAGCGATGGCATACAAAAATTTTTAAATCAAAATAGGTACATCGATATATAAGATACTGTAATAATAGTCCAACGTTTTGTAAAAAATAATTCAGAAATGTTGAAAAAAAAATGCAAACTTTGATGTCGTATACCTCCATAACTATTGATATTAGATCAACCATGCTTGAAAATTTTTGACTCATAATCAAGGCAGGAATATAGTCCTGCGAGGTTGTTAATGTTTTCCTAATAACCCTGTATATGTTAATTGAAACGTTTAATATATTTATATATGTGGGGTATAAAAGCAAAGGCACCAATATACAAAAAGAATATAACGCAATCATGGAGAAACACTAATTTATAATATACTGAATTCGATATTTTTCAGGAAACATAAGCTATAAATTTATAGGAAAAATGATTTTATCTATAATTCTATAATTCTTATCTATAATTCAGTACATTTTAAATTAGTAATCTCGGTGACTGGATTCAAAACATTTTGTTTAAATATTTTGGATATTGTCGCCTTTGTTTTTATACCCACACATGTAAACTCGTCATTTATAACATTTAAGACTTGGATGCACTTTTTTTTTGCAAATGTTATATACAAAAATAATAATAAATTGAATTGGATTGGCTATCGTTCAAAAAGACTTTCATACGCATTTCTCATATTCCTATGAATATGAGAAGCGAAGCTATCTTCGCTTCTGTGAGACTATAATTTATCTTAAGAATTCTGGTTATTAGTGAAAGATTTAGGGTTTCTTTATTGAATAATAATACATTAATATACTATATGTAGACTTTTAATATAGACTTCACTAGATCCTTCATGGGTCGTTGACAGTTGACAATAATCTCCCTCACATGTCTCTTTGGATTTTGTAGGGATGTGCCCACATAATCTGTTAGTGATGTGACATCCCCCTTCTTAAGATATATACATATTATACATAACAATACATAAGCGACTCTTTTCAATAAAAAATAAGACAATATAAAATTAACATTTACAGTGACTATTGGCATGCCTCTCTGGTGGCTTTACAATTCTACCATATCTTATCATATAATTTGTTGATTCCTCCACCTCTACATTAAAGTAATTGACTCACTGACAAAACTGACCAGCCTATTCCACAAAATACACGAAATCACACCAAAGACCGTAAAAATTCTGATGTACCAGGCATACGTGAAGAGTAGAATAGGATATTTCATACCCTTCTGGGGAACCGGAAACAAAACTAACCTAAACAGACTCCAACAACAGTAAAACAAAATATTAAAAATGGTCTATGATCTGAAATACCGGACACCAACTGAAACTGTATACCGTATAACACAACAATTAAACATCGAAAGCATTACAAAAATCGAAACACTTAAAATCATTCACAGACTAGCAATTGGCGAAATACAAGACGAAGACGTAAAATTACACAAAAATACGAAAAACACCAACACAACACTAGAATGGCTCAAAACTATCACATAACACACGCCAAAACAAAAACAGGACAATCCCGATTAATTTGCAACGGACTAAAACTATACAATGACCTGCCACAACAGACCAAACAACTGACCACTGACAAATTCAAAACAGATGTGACAAAAATATTAAAACTCGGCCAACTATAAAAAAGTGACTTTGTATCTAAATTATTTTATTATATTTTCTTATATTGAATCATGTAAAAATGTTACCCATAAACCTCTTAGGTTTCCATTACTTTTTAAATAAAAAAATAAAAAATGAGTTGAATACCTCAATGGCTTTGTTCCCCATGGAATGAAGCAAAATGTCGATATTTCTTTTCTCATTTGCATCATCCAATCCTGACGCCAACATATATAATTCATATTGTTTCCACCATTTCTTCCATTCTGCTGCATTATTTGGGTGCATCCATTTGGGTTTCCCGTTGAAATTTGCATGTTTGGTAATGCGTTCGCACTCTATGCCACATGTTTTGCGGACGACCCGGACATATGACTCACAAATGTTATTTTTCGGCATCTTGTCTCCGTGTAACCTTTTTCCTTGTTTAAATATTCAATGATTCCTCACTTCTGACACCATGTAAGGTTTAGGGTGTCTTTATTGAATATTATTATTATTATTGATAATGGGCAGGCAGCTTAAGCTGATAGGCCCAAATCACTGTCGCTCAGTTGAATATCCAGCCTATTCTTAAATTGGTTGACACTGGCTGCAGACACAACGCCCTCAGGCAAACTGTTCCACGTATTGACCACTCTATTGCTTAATGCGTGCTTTCTCGGGTTACATGAGAACCAGGATTTGTTCAACTTCAGGTGATGTCCTCGAAGGCCCACATTAGTGTTTAATGCAAACATATCTGTCATATTAGGAATATTGTAGTAGCCCGATAGAATCTTGAATGTCTCGATGAGGTCACCTCTTGCTCGTCGCTCCTGAAGAGTGGGCAGTTTCAAGACTCTCAGCCTTTCCGCATATTCCAGGTTTTTAAGACCCAAGGGCAATTTTGTGGCTCGTCTCTGAACATTTTCCAGTAGAACTATATCTTTAGCAAAATATGGATTCCAGATCTGAGAGGCATATTCGAGGAGAGGCCTCACATATGCCCTATAAATAGTTGTGAATAGTGGTACTGTCAGATGTTGGAATGATCTTCTCACCAAATACGAAATAGAGTTAGCCTTATACTGTATGTAGACTTTTAATATAGACTTCACTAGATCCTTCATAGGTCGTTGACAGTTGACAATAATCTCCCTCACATGTCTCTATGGATTCTTGACCCTTTTCCCGTGATCCAATCGAGCTGAAACTTTGCAAGCAGACTCGTGGCGACGATCAAGAAGATCTATCAAATTTGAGTTAAAAAATAAAAATAATTATAGTATAATTTTGGATTTTTAGAAATTTTAATGGTTTTTTCAAATTGGAATCATTACAAAAGTTTGATTACTACCAACGGCGCCGGCGGCCCGATAACGTCGCGGAATATTTAAAATTTGAATTACTCCGTCGGTAGGTATAATAGGTACTTCACTACGAATTTCGAAAATTTATGACAATTGGTTTACAGATGACAGCACACTTCGGTTTTTTGGGAAGAAATCAAATAATAAAGAGATATTTTAGAGATTTTTGGCATAGATATTTGTCTAGACATGTTTCATTTTCAGTCACTCAATTATTACATGATGGTAAACTTAATTTACAAAGAAAGGGAGTAAAATAAAAACTTTTTATGGGTTCGTTTTTTTGACGTAGAAAATTCGTTTTATAATCATCGAATCCAGATCACCTTTTAGACTAAATCTGCCTGGTAATTAGTTTGCTGGTAGAGGTAGCGCCATCACCTGTCATCGTCCCCAAGGCCAGCAGACCTTCCATGGCCGTGGCCAGAATCGGCTCCGTGTCCTGAGGTTGTGTTGTGGTTAGATAACGGTACGATAACGAGACCTGAATTCGTCACGACTTGCCACGGTTAATTTGACCGTAACGTCTAAAGTAAACATTTTCAGCTATTTCCTTATAGCTGGATATTTACTGCAAATGTATATTTCGGCTTTTTTTCGAATATGTGGGTTTTTATTCTTCATTTATATCAGAACGTAGAGTTCTTTTCGTTTGAGAAAGACAATCGAAGTAGTATGTGTAAGCCGTGCATGAGACACCATGTGCGTCGTACGCACGGCTTACACTTACTAATTCGATTGTCTTTCTTAAATGGAAAGAAAATATATTCTAGACTACAATTTTTTTAGAATGATGACTTAGATAAAACTTTCATTTTTGTATAAAAGTAATAAATTAAACATTATTTACAATATTTAAGAAAATATATTCATTAATCGACAGGCCACAGGCAAAAAATTCGTTTTCAATGTTTTTATTTTTATTGTTTCAGAGTATAGTTTGTAGAACTCCATTATCACACATATGAAAATAAAAACAATTGTTTAAGTTTTACGTTTTTAATTTTCTGAGACGCGTTTCGCCTTATGAGGGCATTATCAATTTCGATTGATAATATGATAATCGATTATCATTATCAATCTCGTCATTATCGATTGTTAAATTTTTAGGAAATAGTAAGGAAATTTTTAGTTTTTCAAATTTTTTTGTAAGTTTTGGAAATTTTCAAAAAATTTTAAGATTTTATTTTTAGCAGATATTATTATATATTTACTTAAAATTTCCTTAAAATTTCTTAAAAATTTCCTTAAATAATCTATAAATTTCCTAAACATTCCTAAAAAATTACTAAAAAATAAAAATTTCATTCAAATTTCGTAAAAGCTAAAAATTTCCTATAATTTTCATTATAATTTCCTAAAAACTAAAAATTTCCTTGAAAGATATGAAAATTTCGTAAAAATGAATTTTCCTTAAAATTTGCTAAAACCTAAAAGTTTCTTAAAATTTTTTGAAAATTTCCAATAATTTAAAAATGTTTAAGCCTTGCATGCCACGCGCATTGTTTCCTTGTGTTGGTGTTTAAGAGTATAAACACCAACTCAACGAAACGACGCACGTCTTACACATACTACTTCGATTGTCTTTCTCAAATGAAAAACGTTCTGATATAAATGAATGATAAATACCCACATATTCGAAAGAATATGTGGGTATTAAAGGCCGCCCGAGATTAAGCTACGTAGACCAGATTATCGGAGATGTGCGCTGTAGCACCTACCAAGAGATGACAGACAGGAGGAAGACATGACAGACAGGGAGAAGAGACAGGTGACAGAGAGGAGTGGAGAGGGCGAGTGCTTGTTGCAGACCAATCCAACTAATTGGAATTGGTTGGATTGGTCTGCAACCCAAAAAAAAAATATTTATGAAACTTTATTAAAAGGCATGAATGATTAAAATCTTAAAATAAAAATTATAAAACTAAAATCAAAAATGTGCGGATGGAAACTCGGGAACTGTTTTGATTTATTGGTTCACTTGAATTTTCTATTTCAGTTTGAAAAGTTTCAATTTTGAACTAGGGTTCCTGTCTATTCTGTGACAAGAGCATGCCACTAATAAGCATGTGTGTTTGATTGTTAACTTTGAGCATGCTTATTTATGAGCATCCTTAAGATAAGCATGCTAATAATGAGCAAGTGTGTACAGTTGTTATGGCATGCTAGTTTTGAGCAGACTAATGAGCATGCCACTAATAAGCATGTGTAGGTTTACTCTATTCATCTAAAGTTGTTATTCCAGCGATTTACAAATAGACAACAAATATTATTATATGCAGATACTATTATATAATAATAAATTACATAATATAAATATTTATGCTTTATTTATACACAGAAACATCATCAAATGACACAATGAAGCCGGAAGCCGCTCCCATTATTGCATACATTGGTGCATTGCTTTGTTCAGTGTGACCTTGACAATGAAGCAATTATCATTTGTGACCGTCAGTGTCCGGTAGCGGCGTGCAGTCAGTACAGGAAGCCTTAATGTACTGTTATTTTATTTATATTTTATTTAGAACTCAAGCAGCTTATTCGATATAAAGAATTAGAACATATGATATAATAATAATATTAAGCCGATTATATGAATTCACTTGATTAACCTAGGATACTATGTATTGTATGTAACAGAATAAGAGGACATATTTAACAAATTCAATAAAAAGATCAACGGATGAAAGGGTTTTTAAAAAATATATAAAAATACAATAATACACGAAGAAAGTACGGTAAATTTATTTCCAGGGGAGAGGAAGGAGGGGGAAATGGATTTAGTAAAGGGAAAATGGGATTAGGAATAAGATCTGTATGAAAAAAATTAATTAAGTTTAAAGGAAGGCCGTGTGGGGTTACGCAATGTGTTAAATGAAGACCCCATGGCAAGAAGTTGTTAACTAACATTTTTGTCAAAAATGAGTTAATTATCCGTCTAAACTAAATATTGTACGCTCTTTCCATTGAAATAAGTTCAGAACTTAAAAATAATTAGAAAATGTTTAAATCATAGGGATGAACATGTTAACTACACTTCTTCATAAAAATCAAATCAGTTACTAATGGGAACAACATGTTATCTTCAATAATAACATGTTCATACTATCATTTTGAAATCAACACGCCTTTTAATTTGATTGGAATATTAAAGGTAAATATAAATTTTACTTTGACAGTACTGTCATATATTTGTTTTTATTTGAAGACTATAATATGTACTTATAGATTATTTTTCAATAATTTTAAATGGTACATATCATGTTTTGTATTATTAATTAACGTACCAGGTATTTGGTAATTTTGGATAATGAATGGTAAAAACGGATAGCATTTGAAGGGTTGTTTGATGTTCGTGTTTTACCAATTTCCAGTTTGAGTTCCAGAGGCGAAAAAATGGTTGTTTACTATGTTTTTTTAGGGAAAATTAGTATATATTTATTTTTTTGTACATAAATGCGTTTTTTTACTTTGTAAATACTTTTTTGATATTTTAGTGACATAAATCAATAAAAATTAATCTTGAATTAGCAATAAAACATATTTTTCATAGGCGAAATGCAAATGTCTAATTATCTCAAAATGACTTGAATGTTGGTTAAAAACTTCTTGCCATGGGGTCTTCAAATGTGTGTTTTGATCTTAGTGGATGTCGTGTTGAAGATGAAAAAGGTGTTAAAATACGATGAGGCTCTGTAGAAGAATAAATTCTATTTAGAGTTTGTGTGGCAGTGTGGGAGATCGAATGTGACGTTAGTTCTGGTAGATCTTGGTGACACTCGACCGGGTAGTAGATGTGTATGTAAAATTGTTGCGTCTATCGCAATTTATATTTGTTTGTTTATGTGTGCATACTTAATGTTTGTTTGTGAGTAGCTTAAAGAGAAAAGCATTTGAATCGGAGTGGAGATGATGGTCCTTACAAAGAAAAGTGTAGAAAGGCTCAAATGCACGCAACGATCCATGGAGAGATCCATGCTTGACGTAAGCCTAAGAGATTTGAAATGATGAAATCAGGCGCAGAACTGTGGATATCATGGATCGTGTAGCAAAGGTAAAATGGCAATAAACAGGACAAATTGCAAGGCAGGATGCTACAAGATGGACTCCCAGAGTTCTAAAGTGGAGACCTTGGAAGAATAAAAGAAGCGCGGAAGACCTCGAAAGAGATGGGCCGACGATATAGCTGCTATGGTCCCCCCTGCAGTAATCCTGTAATTAACGTAATTAACGTAATTAACGTAATTAATGTAATTAACGCAGTAACCACCCCCCCGCCCCCAATATTTTATATTACATCAGTGAAGTAAAGAAAGCCCTTCACTGATACATCATGATGGAAGAGCAAGGGGTCCACTAGTGACCCGGTACTCTGGTTGCCATCAGATAAGGCTAAGGCTATAGCTGCTATGGGGGAGAAAGAAATGGCTACAACTAGCAAATAACAAGAAAGGATGGAAGGGTTTGGAAGAGGCCTTTATCCAGCAGTGCAGAGTTGAAGGCGGAGGAGGAAGAAGAAGAAGAAGAAGTGTATACGGTGTATAGCACCATTGAATAAATTAGTAAAAAACAAAGAGACATCTTTACAGTTTAAACACAATTGAAAAAAATACACAAGGAAGCAATCAAATTAACAAATTTTTAATTTTATAAATGTTATAAAAAAATTATTATCTACGTAAATATGAATTGTTGGGTACCAAATAATACATTGGATAATCTATGTTCCCCTGTGTTGTCACACCTTTATCCGCTCCATTCCTCCTCACCAGGAGACCGTCGGTAAAGCAGTTCTCTCTTCTCGTGGTTGGGCAAGACAAGTCACAGGGCCGGCTGTGTAATTTTGTCGCCGCTTATAAATGTTTTCGGTACTCTAGAGTGAAACAGTATTTTCGATATTTGACAACTCTGTGCAACTATTTACTAGCTAACGCTGATGATATCGACATAATTGCGAAAACTCCCGATGCTTTATGTAATGCCTTCATAAATCTTGAAAGTTCTGCCAAAAACATGGGTCTCATAGTAAACCAGCGAAGACCAAATACATGGCCGTAGGATGCACCCAACAAATCCCAACTCTCTCGTGTGGAAGTCAAAATTTTGAAACGGTACAAGATTTACATTCCTAGGATCCCTGATATCAAGCAACAACAATACTACAGAGGAGATCCAGAAGCGCATAGTGACCGCAAATCGCTGTTTTTTCCGCCTACAAAAGCAGATAAAATCCAGACTGCTGTCCAGAAACACCAAAATATTAGTGTACAAAACGCTTATTAGGCCAGTGCTCACGTACGCAGCAGAGATGTGGGTACTAACTAAGAGGAATGAGCGAGCACTGGACGTTTTTGAAAGGAAAATTTTGAGGCGTATCTTCGGACCGGTTCTAGAAAATGGACTTTGGTGCAGACGTTACAACAATGAGCTCTATACTATATTTAAGGAGCCAAACGTCACAAAATTTATAAAACTGGGAAGACTTCGGCGGCTGGGTCATGTGGAGAGAATGTCCGAGTATCAAGCACCAAAGACCCTGCTGAACTCAAGGCCAATAGGGCGAAGGAACTTAGGAAGGCCAAAATTAAGATGGAGTGACAACGTCCTCAAAGACATCTCTGCCTTAGAGCTTCGGAACTGGAGAGAGCTGGCACTAGACCGAGATGAGTGGAGGAAAATTATTGAGGAGGCCAAGGCCCACCAAGGCTTGTAGTGCCAAGAATGAAATGAAAAAAAGATTATTTCATATGCACTTATTAAATTCTTCTCCCATAGCGTTCTAATGTAAAATTATGGGAAAATTGTCATTGTCGCGTTGGACTCGTATTTATATTTTGACGTTTGATGGATAACCGCCATGTCACGTTGTCTCCCCCTCTCTCTCAAATAAAAACTCTCCTCTCCCTCTCTCTCAAGAAAATGTCAACAATATCCAAAAAAAAATATTCACCGAGGATTACTGATTTAAAATGTACTGAATTATATATTTTATGTATCTATAAATTTATAGGCTATGTTTCCTATACAATCTCGAATTTTGTACATTAAAAATTAACAATCCTCGATGACCGCATTAATTTTTTTTTATTTGCTGCCTTTGGTTTTATACCCACACGATGTTAAAAAAATAAAACAGTAGTTACTACTACTACTGTAGTAATAGTAGTAAATTTTAATATATCTAGAAACTATAACTATCTCAGAATCGACTACGTGTTTCTTTTTTAGGTAGTCAAGCTGTCGTAGAATACATCTACAAACTCACTACCAATAATTCTATATAGATCTTCAGGTTTATATTTTCTGGGGTATTATGCCATGTTGTTATTACCTTTCGGGCCGACGTTTCGGATCCCATTACAGGGTCCATCATCAGGGCTGATGTTGGACCCTGCAATGGGATCCGAAACGTCGGCCCTAAAGGTCGTAACAACATGGCATAATACCCCAGAAAACACAAACCTGAAGATTCTGATTGGCCGTGAAAACCTAAGAACATTCTTCATTGTATATGGTATTTTGGTATGGGGAAATACACTTCAAACAAGCATAAAACAAATACAAAACCTACAAAGGCGAATAATTAAAAGTATCTTACCTAATACTACTGTAAAATCTATGAAAAACAAAGGAAAACATATTTTTGCGGAAATAAACTTAATGAATATTAATAAGTTATTTAAATACAGGCTCATACTGAGTAACTACTATAATGATGACCATAAAACACTTGTAATGAGTACGTATAATACGAGACAAATGTCACTTGGAAAATATATTGTACCGAGATGCAATAATTCATTACAAGTTAAAATACCAACGGATTTCAATGGTACGCCCTCTGACTTGTTTGGTTTGGATTCACATGCAAAGTAAAAGTGGCATGCAGGGAGTTTATTGTGAACAATAGTGAACTGTCTTCATGCTAACTATTTTTATATAATTTTATAAATTCTTATGTAAGCCAGCACTGTTATTAAATGGCAAGGTATATATATATTTTATTTTTTTTATTTAACGCCATTATGGGCTTTTACAAATATACAGAAGAAAAATTTTAAAAAATTACATAAGACAGTTAAAATAATAATACAGTTAAAAGTTACAATAATAATAATTAAAAGGTAATAATAATAATAATAATAATACAGATAAACATAAGACATATAAAATAATAATACAGTTAAAGGTACAAATAATAATAGTTAAAGGTAAAATAATAATACAGAAAAATTTATTGTCCATTTCCATTTTGTTGAGATGTAAACAATTGTATCAGATTTGTCCCATACACAGTTATACTATCAGCAAAAATGTCAGCCGCCTCTGCATGTTCATTCCCTAATGAGTGTAATCTGGGATTACAGAGTTTGCTAATGCATTAGTTCTGACACTTCCACTATAATAGAATAATGCACTGTGTCTTGATGACCTCGATGGGGCATATAAGTCGATCAGACTAATAATCTGGGGGCAATCAATCAAACTACTTACGATCCTATAAAGAAATATGAGGTCTGTTACAGTACGTCTCACAGACAAGTTTAAAAGTTGTAAATAACTAAGGAGATATTCACAAGTAATATCTTCATTAGTAATAGAAGAAACCTGCTGATAACTAACTCATAGTTAGCAGGATCTTTGTGAATTATAAAATATGGACTAAATTAATATTAAATAAATAAAAAATCTAGAGTCCATCATTAACAATACCACAAGTCTGATATCGAGGTATAAAAAGCAAAAGCTAAAAATGCATTTTTTTTCTATTTAACAATGTCCATCACTAAGTTACCAGATGGTGTTGTTTACACGCTAACACAAACATTCAACAATTTCGCGTTAAATTTTAATTAGTATTTTGTGAAAAAATGAAGCAAATTGAGTATATTTGCGTGTGGTAAATAGAAAATTCTTGCATGTTTTGTAATTTTTAAAATGCATAACCAATTGACAACAAACTGAAATTTAAACTTGAAAAAGTCCGTCATTTTTGACGGGTTAAAGCTAGTTTTACATACACATGCTCATTAGTGGCACGTGAGCATGCGCAGTATTGAGCTTCTTGAGCCATTGCTATTTAGTAGAATGTGTGTACGCACATTGCTAGTAATGAGCATGCTCATTTGATTTGCGGGTGGAAGGGGTATCTTTTGAGCATGTGTGAATAGGCTTGCTTATGAGCATGCTAATGTCGTTCGCGGCTAGTATCGATTATCAACGCGATCTTCTCAGTTCGCGACAGATGAAACACATATGGCGCGCTGGGGATATGACAAAACATTATTTTTCGTGACTTATAGGAATCAGGAATGTCTGTGGAATACTCGGTCACCACTATGAAAAAATAATATAGCAAGAAATAATGTTTATGAAACTTTATTAAAAGACATGAATGATTCAAATCTTACACTAAAAATTATAAAAACTAAAATCAAAAATGTGCGGATGGAAACTCGGAATCTGTTTTGATTTAATGGTTCACTTGAATTTCCAGTTTCAGTTTGCAAAGTTTCCATTTTGAACAAGAGCATCTGTATTCTATGACAAGAGCATGCCAGTAATAATCATGTGTGTTTGATTGTTAGTTTTGAGCATGTTCATTCATGAGCACGCCTAAAATAAGAATGCTAATAACGAGCAAGTGTGTACAGTTGTTAGAGCATGCTAGTTTTGAGCATGCCAATGAGCTAATGATGCTAATGAGCATGCTCAAAAATAAGCATGTGTATCAGTACCTTTAATCCTCTGATTCCTTCCAAAAGTTAAAAAATTCTTGATCTATGGTGCTTAGTTCGATGATTGATATTATCAGCTGAGAAAAGTGCATTTCAATTTGTAAGTCGCAAACGCAATTATTTTCCGATCAATGTATATATTTTTTTTAACCTTGCAATTTACGTATCTAACGCGAATCGATATAACACGTTCTCATTTTTTATCACTCTCAAAGCATGTGCTCTGTTGACCTGAAAAAATATTGCCAATTCAAGGGCATTTGAAATCTAGAATTTCGCATAATTTTCATGTTTGGTGTTTTTATAATAATCTCAAATTTAAATATAGAGAATTGCCAAATTATACCGATCAAGAAATTTATACCTTTTTCAAGTAACACTGATGAAAATAGGTGTATATTGCGAAGTGTCGTGGCTAGATGAATGAAAGCGCTGGAAATTAATTAGTGATTTATTCATCATCATCATCATTCTTGGCACTACAACCCTTGGTGGGTCTTGACCTCCTCAATAATTTTCCTCCACTCATCTCGGTCTAGTGCCAGCTCTCTCCAGTTCCGAAGCTCTAACGCAGAGATATCGTGATTTATTAATTAATGATTAATTAACTATTCAATGTATAAAGTCGCTTAACACAAATTAAACTTAACCCTATTTTATCCACACTATATTGCAGTATATTACTCTTAACATTCACTAGAACATTCCTTTCAATTTTCACACGTATTAATCGCTCTGGTTTATCACTTCGATCGATTATTCGCCTTATTTATCGCTTCGATTACCTCACGATTGGCCGCATTGTGCATCGTCTCGCGGCTCGCGGCCGACTTCGCACTGAACGAACTGTCAAACACGACAGCAACAACGCCGCGGCGTAGTTCCGTATTTATACCCGAATGCTTGTATTTTTGTACTTTCCAGATTATTCTAGTGTTTAGTACAAGGTCCTCGACACTTCTCGGCTGTTCCAAGCGTTTCTAGACTATTGAGTTGTTCCGGGTCGTATCAGGGATTCTTCATCATAATATGTCAATGACCACAATAACATAAAAGCCTCTAGCACAGTCCACCATACTCTCTTATTATCTACATCATTCATCTACAAAGGCCTAGAACAGCCTGGAAACGACGGGAACCTTCTCATGAACACCGGAATTATCTAGGAGGCTCAAAAAAAACGAAAAAAAGCGGAACTACGCCGCGGCGCTGAGTCGTGTTCTGACAGGTCGTTTCAGTGTGAAGTGAGTCGCGAACGACGACCATTTGTGCTCAGTCGTGAATTGCGAAGCGACAGATATCGAGCGAAAGAATCGGACGAGTGCTTACCCAAGTGGCGATATAAATAGACGCGATAAAACTACGTGCGAGAATTGAATGTTCTACAAGTGATAAATAAAGTGTTACCCAGCGATAATAAAGTGTTCTATATGAGGACATATTAAGAAATAGTGTGATTTAAGGAGTAACGTAAACTTTGATTGGTGTTAAGTGACTTTGTCCATTGAATAATTGATTAATTAATCATTATTTATAAATCGCTAATTCATTTTCAGTGTTTTCATTTGCCCCCCGCAGCCATGCCACGTGACAATGCTTGCTACACGTGCTTTTCAGCGATATGCGCTTGTGGTTACATTATTTGTGCGCGATGTATGGACAGTTTCATAGCGTGTCTAGTTTCCATGTCTAATTTAATATAATCAAGAATGTTGAAATGACTTACGACACCTATTGTTATCGCTTCATAGATGCTTTTCGACTGAAGAATGCAGAAAAATTCGCGAAAAAAGACGAGGTTTTTTCTGGTTTGTGTTTTCTGGGGTGTATTGCCGTTTTTTTACGTCCTTTCCATGCCGTGTCGAAAGCAGACACGGTGTTGCAAGTCAATACCCAACCAGAACATCAACACAAACGACAACACATCAGACCTGACGGGTGACAATAATAGAAGTCATGCAGGTTTTGCCGTGGAAACTGCAGCTACCAACTACTTCTTTAATTCCCCACTGCAAAGGCTTCCTAGGCTAGCAAACAAATACGAACAACTGGACGTCATTGCCAATAACTGAATATTATTCAAACATATATTAAAAGGTGTATTGAAAGATTACTAGTCTTTGTCGAATTGGACTAAAATAATTGATTTGTATTTGTATGTATATTTTTTATTACATTATTTCTTTTATTGTTTTTAAATTTCTATTATATTATGTTTTTCTTATGCTTCTGCTTTTTATATACTTGCTTTTTACTTTATATCATATTTATCTTTATATATTTGTATCTGTATTTTAAGTATTTTCTTTCCACTTTATGTCATTATTATGTTTACATGTTTTTTTTTCTTTAAACTGTATATTGTGTTAATGTACACTTTACCTATCTGTTGTAAAAGCCCTATAGGGCGTTAATTAATAAATAAAAAATAAAAAAAATAAAAAAATGATGGACCCTCCAACGGGGTCCAAAACGCTTGATAAAACTGACAAAATACCTGAGAAAACACCAGCCAGAATACAGATATCTCATTATCAACAGTGACATCTGTACTGGATTATGGGAAAGACAATGCTTTCGACTGCAGATGGCGGTAGTAAAAATACAACTCACATACAAAACAAGTTGTGCAAGTTAAACAAAAATTTGATAGATGTGGTAGTCTATAATGGGTGGAATTGGTGAACGTCGTATAGTTCTCTATAGTTCATTGTCTCTTTAGTTTACTGTCTCTTTGGTTCAGTGTCTCTTTAGTTCACTGTCTCTTTAGTTCATTAATTCTATAGTTCGTTACTGAGAAACATTTCTCAGTAAAAAAGACACTGGCACACACCGCTTTCCAACTGTCACTGGTCGGATTTTGGCTAGCGGTTGGCGTAGAATACGTCGGATGTCAGTTTCGACCAATGGAAATCATTTGTCCGAGATATTAAAGTTTTAGTATTTTTATTGATTTAATTACTTATTTTCTCTTTATTCATCCCTATCATAACATTTTACATTAATAACTCTGTCCACCCAGCTTATTTTGAGTGTTCTTCTGTAGAACCACATATCGAATGCCTCAAGTCGCCTTATCAATTCTGTGGTTATTAAATAAAATTAATAAATGAGAATTCTAAGAGATACTCCGCAGCCGCAGTTATTTATACCCAAAAACTGGACTATCGAATCTCCTAGATTTTTCTAGTCTTTAGGAGAAGGTTCTCATTGCTTCTAGGTTTATCCAAGTGCTCCCCGAATGATGTAGCTAATTCCAGAGTGCGGTAGTGTGTTCCAGAATGTAGTGGACGGTCCTCAAGATTTCGATGTTATTGTTGTAATTGACATATTACGAGGGATTCTTTACGTAATATCCTTCGCCATTTCGTTACAACATATGAAGAACCCAAGGAAAAAAGTTGTTAACGAGTTAATAAGCCCCCTAAACTAAATAATGTACGCTCTTTCCATTGGAAAAAAGTTCAGAACTTAAAAATAATTAGAATATGTTCAAATCATAGGGATGAACATGTCAACTACACTTTTTCATAAAAATCAAATCAGTTACTAATGGGAAGAACATGTTAACTTCAATAATAATATGTTCATGCCATCATTCTGTAATTAACACGCCTTTTAATATGATTGGAATATTTATATGGTTAATATAAATTTTACTCTGGCAGTACTGAAATATATTTGTTTTTATTTGAGGACTATTATAATATGTACTTATATATTATTATTCAATAATTTTAAATGGTACACACCATGTTTTGTATTATTAATTAACATGCCAGGTATTTTGTAATTTTAGATAATGGATGGTAAAAATGGATAGCATTTGAAGGGTTGTTTGATGTTCGTGTTTTACCAATTTTAAAAAGGTGACTCTATTAAAAATGAGTTCCAGAGGCGAAAAAATGGTTGTTATCTACATTTTTTTAGGGAAAATTAGCATATTTTTATTTATTTGTGCATATTTGCGTATTTTTTACTTTGTGAATACTTTTTTGATATTTTGGTGACATATATCAATAAATATTAATCTTGAATTAGCAATAAAACATATTTTTCAAAGGCGAAATGCAAATGTCTAATTATCTCAAAATGACTTGAATGATAGATGATTTTTTGCCATGGAGTCTTCAAATGTGTGTTTTGATCTTAGTGGATGTTGTGTTTAAGATGTCGAGTTCACTGAAAAATGTTTTAAAATACGATGAAGCTCTGTAGAAGAACGAATTCTGTTTAGAGTTTGTGTGGCAGTGTGATATTGTGTGTCTACTAGACACAAACGGGTTCCGTCATTGGGTCAAGAAAAACGAGCATTGTATTATACAATTATTATCATTTCAGTCAGAATTATATTGAATTAAAAAAAATTCTAGGAACGGTTCAGGGAAAGGAGGCGTTAAGTCAATTTTTGTCAACTTTGTTACGGAGAGAAATTTTTCTTCTTTTTCTTCGCTATTCTTGGCAGACCATTCGTGATCGCTGATACGACACCACATCCAACACTATTCGACGCCATCTATAATGATATGGAATTTGTTATGGTTTTTAATGTGTAACATCTTTACGCTCGGTTTGCATGAGTTATTTCATGAAAGCGATAACGGAAACGCGTATCAGGAAATAATAATAAAAAAAAGTTTCGATTTCGAATTTATTACTTTTATTCGGCAGATTCAACTTTGACATTAGGCGTCGGAAAAAAATGTCAAATTCGATAAATTAGGTTATATTGAATTTAGATATGCATTTAAGTTTATGTACAACATATGTTTTATTGATTCTGACAAAAAAAAATGGTTGTAAAAGAATTTTATCCTAAATGAAGCGATTTAATAATATCTCTTAAGGAAAAATATTAATAAAACAGCTGTTCATTAATCATACACCTTTTTTAAATATAAGTCTGTTTTATGCGATATATATTCACATGAATCTTTGATGGTATCTACCTATGTTTTTGATTCGAAACCACTTTTTCAGTTTTTTTACACGATTTTACTGTTTTCTCTGCAAGTATGATTAAGGCGTCTGATACACATGCTTATTTAGTGGCACGTGAGCATGCGCAGTATCGACCTTGACAGTGGCGTGCTTATTAGTGGAATGTGTGTACGCACATTGCTAGAAATGAGCATGCCACCTAGTGTGAATCCAAAAATCAACCGCCGGTTGATTTATAAGCATGCCACTGTCATTCACCATAGAGAAGGGGTATCTTTGGAGCATGTGTGAACAGACTTGCTTATTTATGAGCATGCTTATGTCATTCGCGGGCTTTGCGGCTAGTATTATCAATGCGATCTTCTCAGTCCGCGACAGATGAAACAAAAATGGCGCGTTGGGGAGATGACGTGACGTATTATAGGAATCACGAATGTCTGTGGAATACTCGATCACCGTTGTGTAAAAATAATATAGTGAGAAATAATGTTTACGAAACTTTATTAATAGGCAAACTTAAATCAAAAATGTGCGGATGGAAACTCGGGAACTTTTTTGATTTATTGGTTCACTTGAATTTTCTATTTCAGTTTGCAAAGTTTCCATTTTGAACAAGAGCGACTCTATTCTATGACAAGAGCATGCCACTAATAAGCATGTGTGTTTGATTGTTAGCTTTGGGCATACCACTATTGAGTAAGTGTGTACAGTTGTTAGGGCATGCTTATTAGTGGCATGCTCATTAGCATGCCAGTAAAGAAGCATGTGTATCTGTACCTTAAATAAATCATTTTGAAATTTATGTATCACATCTTTACGCTCGGTTCATGGGAAGCCGCAGACTTCTTTACTAATATTTAAAATAGCGGCTTTCTAAATTGTCATCGCTAGTAGTTAGTTAATTAGCCGCTTAATTATCCGTCAGTTAACTATCCACTGGGTAACTGTCCGTCGGTAAACAATCCGCCGGTTTACTATTCAACGCGTACCAGGTATATAATAAATGACACATGTTTGTTAATCAAATACTTATTGCAACTGCTTGGTTATATAAAAAAACACCAGATGCCACGTCATACAATACTACTATTACTGTGCAAAATCCTAGATGTCGCTCTCATCAAGTACAGGTCGGTTTACTAAAGCTGGCGTGTACAACACATTCACACATTTCCCCGCGCAAGCGCACGGGGTGATGTCGCACTGCATACGCATCTCGAAAAATCTCTCTCTCTCTCTCGCATACGTCCAAGCTTATGAGCGTGACAGAGACTGTTATCGTTGTGTTTTTACTACTGTTACGAAATACAGCGTGATGTGTTGTTTTATTCCTCGTTCGATTTAAGTAGTGTAGAAGAATTAATTTGCGATTCTGATTAGAAGAAATAATGTAACAAAATAAATATTATTATTTCTTACAATATCCTATCGTTTTTATATTTTATACACAACCCACCCAATTGATTAATAGATTTTAAAAACGGTGATTTAATATTACAACCCTTTGATAAAAGTAGATTATGTGACAATTATATCAAACGTCGTTACACCAAGTGCCTTTAAAAACTTTTAAAAACGTTGCATTTTTTAATTGGTTAAAATATTATAAAATGATTTTTTTATACATGCTGTATAATAAAATTGCATTGGTGTGAGTACTGTGTACGTGCCAGCTTTACATAACAGACCTGTACCTGCCTAATCATGGTGACTAATATTAAATTATATTTCGCTCCATCAACTCACATCACTCATATTTGAGACTTGACACCTTTTTTCCCTGGACTCTTCATATGCAAATTCGATAGACGCCGACGTGCTTACATTGTTGATAAAAAAATTGCACATGTGATAAAAAAATATAATTTATATGTGGGTTTAAATTCGATAAATTGAAGCCTATTATAATCGAATAAAATATGCTAATACACCATGGGCGTACCGACAAGTTGCGACGCCAATTTTAAATTGTATTTAACTAACTGAGTGCGACTATGGCCAATATGAATCTGTCACTCACCGAGCAAGATTAAAGGTTCATAATAGAGTGCTTCCCTTAATGTATTTTTATTCCCTTTATGTGCCGTGGCGTCTGCTTGCTTGCTTGCTTGCCGGCTTGCCGTCAAAAAAAACTTTGGATCGATTTTTGACCCTTTTCCCGTGATCCAATCGAGCTGAAACATGGCAAGTAGGCTCGTGGCGATGATCAAGAAGATTTATCAAATTTTCGTTAAAAAAAATTAATAATTATAGTACAATTTCGGATTTTTAGAAATTTTAATGGTTTTTTTCAAATTGGAATCATTAGAAAAGTTTGATTAGCAACGGCGGACCGATAACGTCGCGGAATATTTTCTAAATTTGAATTACTCCATCGGTATACATAATAGGTACTTCACTACGAATGTCGAAAATCTAAATTGACTGACATATGTTTTTAGAATTTAATCTTCAAAGCATGAAGTGTCTCATCAAAGCTCAAAACATCTGACATTTTAGAAATACATTAAATTACTGTAAGTTTAGTGTTATGTTATATGTTTTAATTAATCTTTAATTGTTGTTATATTTTACAATGAAAGGGAGTATACTAAACACTTGGTTTTTATGGGTTACTTTTTTACTTCCTTTCTTTTAACTCGTGGCATCTGTTTGCTTGTTTTCTTGATGAATAAACTTTGGATAGATTTTTAACCCTTTTCCCGTGATCCAATCGAGCTGAAACTTTGCAAGCAGACTCGCGGCGACGATCAAAAAGATGTGTCAAATTTTCGTTAAAAAAATAATAATTATAGTATAATTTTGGATTATGAGTTACTTTTTTTAAATTGTAATTTGAATAGGGTCACCTGTTCGACAATGAACTGCCCAAATTCCTGTGAAGCACAGCTCGTAATCATTCAGAATATTTTGAGCAATGCACAAAGTCATTTAAACGAATTAAACTCAACGCTATTAACGCTTTTAACGTAAATGAACACTCAATAATCAAAACCAAATTAATTAATCAATTAGAAAGACATACAGAAAAATCTAATCCACGAAGAAATATTTGGCTCCTACCGGGATTCGAACCACGGATCTCCTCCTTTCCGGGAGCGGCGCTTTATCGAATTAAGCTATAGAAGCCTTGTATATTTCCGTGAATACATCGACCTTATATGTAAGTCTCATTTTATTAATTGATTAACATTTATTTGTCCATTTTTACAGCAATCCACTTTTCCTGATACGGGAGTTACAAATTACTTTGCGATGCTACCGCTAGATGGACGCCAGAATGAATTAATTCATTTTTATTTTTCGACACATTTGATACAACGTACATATATATTATATTCAACATATTCTTATTTGTGAAATTGCAATTTTTTCAGAACAAAGTTCTGTGAAATTTAAAACCAAATTAATTAATCAATTAGAAAGACATACAGAAAAATCAAATTCACGAAAAAATATTTGGCTGCTATCAGGGATCCGTGGTTCGTGTGTTCTTGAATATAACTTTATAATCGCTAATATAATACAAACAATTTTTCAAAAGTATCGTGACCAACTTTGTGGATCAAAGATCCACTAGAGAATAGTGGATTGCACAAAATTAATTGTGAGAACTGCGAATCATCTTAGGGAATGAACATGCTGACATTTTTGTTGATAATATAACTGTGTACAGGACAAAGCTGATACAATTCTTTACATCTCAACGAAATGGAAATGGATAATAATTTTTTTTGCATATAATTACTTTACCTTTTAGCTATTATTATTTGTACCTTTAATTGTATTATTATTTTATCTGTCTTATGTTTTTCTGTATTATTATTTTACCTTTTAAATATTATTATTTGTACCTTTTATCTGTATTATTATTTTATCTGTCATATGTTATTTTTTTAAATTTATATTCTGTATATTTGTAAAAACCCCGTAAGTGCGTTGAATAAATAAATTTAAAAAATAAAAATATTGGGCAAACTGGGAGGAAAATACACACAACAATTATCGAACACTTAAAAGGAATAAAAAACTTCAGCATAAACTCAGAGATGGCTGACTATTGACAATGTAAGATCAGAAGGTCATCGACTCACGCATAACAACGTAGAAGTACTCCATGTATGCAGAAAAGGAAGAAAACTAGATATTTTAGAAAATTTTGAAATCAACTTTAACAATAACATACTCAACATTCAAATAACCCATATTACATCCCCCCTCCTGTCCATATTAGCCCCGCCCTGCAAACTTACCCCTTCGCACCACCCCACTCCCACACCAGACCCGACAAGTACAGTTGCCGGCAAACTTCTTGAAATTTTTTGGCGTAGTGGGGGAATGCGCAGAAGACAAATTTTGGTATGGTACATGCGCAAACTTCCCCCCACTACGCCATAAAATTTTAAGATGTTTGCCGGCTACTATAGTCATATTAGTCTTAAGGCTCAGTAGAAGCGTCGAAAACGTTATAATTAAAAAAAAATTCAATTGTTGTATGAGAAGAAAAAAACGTTGTTATTTTTTAAATTCTACGTATTTAACATTCACTGGAACATTCTATCCAGTTCTCACTCGCAGTATTTATCGCTTATTTCTTACACCACTTAGGTAAGTACTTCGATTATTCGCTCGATATTATATAGCAATTATCGCATCTGGCCATCCCGGGCTCACGGCTTGCAGTCGACTTCGCGCTGTTTTCGCCTGTGAAAAATTTATATCCGAATGCTGATGCTTTCGTACTTTCTGTATCATTCTTGTGTTTAGGAGAAGCTGGACTTTTCCAGGTGTTTCTAGACGTTTATAGGCGCTTCCCGAAGATCGCCCTTGAAGGTTAATAAAGGCTCAATTCTTCGATAGTGTTGTGGCAGGTGATTTACAATATGTAGGTACATGAAAAGTAAATAAAGTAAAACATGGTCTTCTGGATTATTTCCCTCATCAGCCCGGATCCCAGGAATCCCCACGGCCCTGCGGTTCAGGCTGGTGGTTCTCGGTATTAGACTATTTGCAGTCATCAATCATGACATCAATTCTCAGTACGCAAGAGCAAAGTTTGCGCAGCTGGAACCATAAATTGCAATACCGTAATTTAGTCGAGGAAAAAACTATACTTAAATGTTATTTTAATATGCATCATTATAAACCAATAAATAAACACATTTTCGAGCGCACGAACATGTGCAGCTTACATATTGAAAGAGAGTTGAAAAAATATGTGACGTAAGTTCGCAAATAATTGCGTTCAAACGAATATCAAATTCAACGTAATTCTTAAAACCAAATTAATTAATCAATCTACTACCGGGAGTAGCCAAATATATTTTCGTGGATTAGATTTTTCTGAATATCTTTCTAATTGATTAATTAATTCGGTTTTAAAAATTTCACACAACTTTGTTCTGAAAAATTACAACTTCACAAATATGAATGTGTTCTTGAATTCGACGTAATTCTTTTTATATGTACATATACAATAAATAAGTTTCAATTTTATATAGATTAAGTATAAAATTTAAGTAAAATTAAACAAAATTTGAATTTAATAAAGCATCCAACGCATTAGAGTGTCTGAAAAATTTGGTTTGGAAGGGGTAGCTGGACCTCTTCATCCCAGGAGGCGTAGTTTTCTGTATCACAGATCAACAGATCGACTAAAAAAAGAAGAAGAAGAAGAAGAAACAAATATCTGAAAGAATCATTAAAATACCTCTACAAATGAAAAAAAAAT